>JAVYIG010007482.1:0-101534 GCA_035222895.1 Strongylocentrotus droebachiensis
CTCATAAACGAGGATATCCTCATAAACGGGGACAAAATGCGTCCTCATAAACAAGGATCGTCTGCATTTTCGTGGACGTTTTTTTTCATCGGCGCTCTGCAGGTTTCGGGTTACCGATCCGCCCGCTGGCAATGCCAAATTTGGATTCCCCAGGGGAAAATAACCCTAGTTGACCGTCTACTTTTATTGGTTGTCCGTCTTCCCAAGGATTTATTGCTCATAATAGGCCCGTCTTCACTATCTCGAGATTGCCAAATATCCAGCTATTTGAACTATCCCGATCGCAAACTATCCAGCTAATTTGCGTCTTCATTAGACCGAAGTAGCAAATTAGCTGGATAGTTGGTCGGGATAATATCCCAAGATATCTTGGGATAGTTTGCAAAATATCCTTTTTATTGGCAAAATATCCAGCTATTTGTCCCGTGCGTCTTCACTAGACCGAAGATTCGCAATACACGCTAACGCTGAGCAAAATATCTCGAACTAATTTCTCAAGGTCGAGTTTTGAGGTCGAATCTCGAGATAGTGAGGTCGAATCTCGAGATAGTGAAGACGCGATTTGTTACTTCGGGATTATTTCCCAAATAGCGGGCTATTTGGCAATCTCGAGATGATGAAGACGCGCCTTCTGTGAAGGTCTCTGTACAAAGTCAATGTAAAATGTATCAAGAAAATCATCCCGGAATCCGTTTTTTTGCATCGCCAATGTGCCGATCAAAAATATGGAACATCTGCTTTTTTGCAGACGATCCTTGTTTTTGAGGACGCATTGGTCTGCGTTTACAAAGACGATCTCCGTTTATGAAGACGATCCTTATTCTCGGACCAGCGCCCCTACTGACCACTGTCACCACACTTAACAAAATACTATTCAAGGTTCATACCAAATTGTTTAATATGGCTTGACTATTCTCTCCTTGCATGTAGAACTTCAGTCTCCGTCAGATGATTCCATTGCAACATTGGGGGTGGATCAGCCTGAGGAGCAGGGAGGGGTGACAGAAGCTACGGCAGATCAAGCAATGGAACCTGATAACTATGAAGACATAGCCAAACATAATATCATTCAAGTTGGAGGTAGGTCTTCTGGGTTTCTCTAACCAGCTTAAAAGGAAAATGTCATGTCAGAGTGGCTTGTATACATGTAATTGGGTCTGTATTCAATTCAATACTTCAGTTTGAAATTTGAGTATCTTATTTTTATTTAGTCTTCAGCTTAGATAAATACTTGGCAAAATTTTTGACTTACGAATTGAATACCGGCCCTACTGACCTGAATGAAATGGATATATAGCATTGGTTCATTGGTCATTGGTAGACCAGGGGTCTCATAACCGGGAGGTCCCTGGTTCAAAACCAAGTTGATGTGCTAGTGTGCTTTGGTAAGGCATTAATCCTCATTACCAGGTCCCTCGGAGAGGACTTAAAGCTGTCTGTCCCCTGGTTGCTTAACTTTACAAACATACACATGCTTTCTTAGCAGTTGGGTACACCAAACCATCAAACCAATGCTGTCACCTTGGATAACTTTTCAGAATGCAGAAAACCAACATTATGTACATGTATAGGTAGGGTGTCTGAACGATTTTTCAATTTTCAATTTGGGATCGTTTTTCACCATTTTTGTTTGATATTTGAATAAAAAATGTTATCAGAATAATACATTTCAAATTTCAAGTCTCACCGATGTTTCTATCAAAAGTTACAGCCCCTCCAAAACGCTGGTATATTCATATCATTTTGGTCAAAATCGACGAAAAAGACGTCCACGCAGAGTGATGTTGTTTTGCTAAATTTAGCCAAACAGCTGTATCGCGCGATATGCAAGCGTATGCATATCGTACGCATGCTGCTAAGCCAATCCGCGACTTGCAGCTTGAGCTACGCTGTCTCCGCGACATGTGCCATTGACTAGTATGGTTAGCGTTCGTCGCACAATACACCAGGGTTCTTGTTAATAGCCGGCAACCGGCTATTTTTTCCGGCTGTAAAGGCAATCGTAGCCGGCTGTCGGCACCATAAAAAAAAAAAAAAAAATCGTAGCCGACAGAGACTGATGGACTAGAAGTTGAAACCCACAGTGCTGCAGCTCAGAATGATGACAAGCCGACGACAGTCACCAGGCAAAGTGAAGAAGGTGCCAGTGGGCAAGATGAAGCTGAAGACCAGGAGGTGAAGTCCACCCTTGACATCCTAGGTCTGGATGAGGATCTTCTTAGCCAGTCCTCAGATTCAGAAATGGAATGATCATTCACTATGTAATTATTGCAAAAAGTTTCAGCCTCAGGTACATGAATATTAAACATGTGTCACATTACATTTCAATATGCGAGAAAAGTTTAATACATTCTGATTGAATTGACAAGATTTTTCCTTCTAAGGTCTCTAGAATCTGAATGGGAGATCTTGAAATGCTAGGGGCTTGCCTTCAGGGGAGACTCCCCTCCAGACTGAGGCACTGCACCTGGACCCTGCTGGGGGCGTAACACCCCCAGACCCCTGTGACAGCTGTCACATACCTGCAAACCATTTACCAATCCAATTTTGTCATATTTTTTTTATGTGTGTTCCAATTTTTTTAATTTTTTATCGCAAACGATTTTCTTCACTGACAAGGTCCTGTAAACGTCAGTTAACCGTTTTTGCCCAGGACTACCTTGTATCATTATCATGTAATTCAAAATTGTAGATTCATCACAAATATGATTGATTTATCAGAAACAATAATGGAGCATTTTCATTTCATATTGTATATCATATGAAAAGTAAGTTATTCAGCCAAAATATTCATGATCTTTATCATTAAACTATGGCTCATACAGTGTGGTCATATCTTCAAAAATAAGGCTAAGATAGCACCAGAGAGCATCTAAAACCCTAAAGCTTCCTGGACCCCGGCCGCAAGGGACTTCGCGCTTCGCGCTCGTGATGTGCGCTTCGCGCACATGGTGATGGTGATGTGCGCTACGCGCACAGAGATTTTTCTTTTGCAATTTTAGTAGCCTCCTGTAAATCATAAATAGCCTGCTATCAGAAAAATTAACAAGAACCCTGAATACACCCGGAAGTGAATGCACGTTATAGTCAATGGCAATATCGCGGAGATGTCTCCGCGATATTGCCATTGACTATAACGTGTATTCACTTCCGGGTTCTATGCCGGGAATGGCCACCCATACTTTCTTTCACTAAATGTGTAATTGAATTTGGGGTTTCGTTCGTACGCGGAGATGTTACGCGATGTAACCATGGTTTGGACTGAGCGGAGCGCACGCCTCCTTATTAGCTGATCCACCAAATAGCGAGAAGGGTATTTTTAAACTGTTATCAGTTGTGATCCCTGGGGGCTAGCGAAAATATAAGCACATAGAATTGTTCCTTAGGACTGGGACTACTTATCGATCGGGGCGTCATATCTCAAAAGTGACAAACCTCAGAGTTAGCCAGGACACAATGTTTCAATTGCTGTTTTGACCAAGATATTTTTAGAATTTCGGGGGCTACGCCCCTTTAGAAATATTGGAATTCGCCTGCTCTTTCATATGACACCTCATTTATTGAGTATCACCTTCAGGATCACAACAGATATTGCGAATTGAAAAAAAAAAATTGAAATTTTTTTTTTGCATGGTCGCGCAATGCACGTAGACTGCATAGGGATGCGTGTAATCTCTATGGGAAGAATTTTAGCACACAACATCGGGTGCGCGATCAGACACCCTAGTATAGGCCTTTGCTTTCCTTCTGTTATCTCATGCAAAATTGAAATATTCTTAATTTTGTTCCTGTTCTTTCATTTCAGCTTTTGCTGATCTGTCTGCATTCACCTGTTTTGTAATTGAGATTTATTTTGAAACGATCGGGAGAGTAAGTAGTATTATGTCAGTTGACAATTGGGAAGTTTTTTGAAGAGGTGTCGTAGTCCAGTGCACTTGACTTGAAATGCAAAGGTCAAGGGTTCGATCCCAGACAAGGCACTAAGTTCTTTGGCAAGGCATTAATCTATATTTACCACTCCATACCCAGGAGAGAAATGGGAAACTGGTAGGATGACAAAAGTATTTGTGTTATCAATTGCCATATACCCCACTGTGGCCATCTGGTTGAAATACTCCCCAGAGTCCCCAGGGAGTGGAGATGGTGCACATTGTGCATGAATGAATCTGATGACCATGGGCAATAGTATCTGTAAAGTGCTTATGCAGGCGTCAATTTGGAGCATGGACCCACACTCCTCAAGTCATCGCCTTTTTTCACCTGAGCCAATTATTTATAACGTCAGGATTTCATCACCACTTCATTTGCTTTACAAAAAACATAGGCAAAGTATCACTCAATCGGCAAATGTGTTAGTCCAGGTTTCATCTTTGAGCTACATGTATTTCCATAGGTGAAGCTTGTATGTATAGCATGGAGTGTAGGCATGGCGTAGTGTTTACGGAAGTACTGCAGACTGTGCAGAGGTAGTATCATTCGCGAAAGCAAAGACTTGCGAAAATGTCTCTTAGCCTGCCATTCGCGAAAAAATATCTGTACGCGAAAATAACAGCTTACCGTATACAGTAGTTGTTGAAACGCCACGACTTTGACATATTTTCGACGCAACCGATGTAGTATCAGCAGAAAACACAAATTACTCGCAAAGCTTCACACCTTTTATCAACTTTATTGGAAAGCTTCACCCAATTATTTAAACAGAACGTTAAGACTACATCAACAAATGTATTGACGGTCTTGAGCTGAAGCTTCGGCATCGAGTCAACGTTGATATTTAGCAATCTCTGAAGAGGGTGGGTCTGGGCTTCAAATTGATGCCTGCATTAGAGGCGGTATTTGTATTAAATACTATATGAATCCAGATTATAAATTTCATAATTAATTATCCTTTTTTGTGTGTGCTAAATGTAGGAGACGATAGCGCAGGGAGAAAGCTGATCTTTATCAATTGCAGCCGATTTCCTCCCAGCAAGTCTTACAACCAGATGAGATTACTTGGGTGAGTGCATTGGTTATGTTCATACGGTACCGTCCTACTTTTAAACTTTAAAGAATGATCCACTGAGAACAACGGGGGTTCTCACCCTTTCCTTTGTGGAGTAATCAGTGAAAAAAATACACAGGGGTTTAGGGCGAAATAGCCCCCGAAATGCCCAAAAGAGCCCTTCGAAAATCAGAAAAGAGCCTACTTAAATTAGCATAGAGTTCAATGCAAAACAAATTTTAGAATGTTATTTTCATGCAGGCAAGGTTGAAAAGTAGCCCCCGAAAAACAAATATTTATTTTTTTCCCTGGGAGCAATGTTCGATTGAAAATACCTAGTCTGTTCCTAACAGTATACAGTGACATCACGGAAGGAAGAGTTGAACGAAATGTCAAACGTCAGCCTTCAAGCCAGTTTGATAATTCAAGTGTACACATGTGTACCGGTATCCTTTATAATCCATATCCTTTGTTCGTGTCTCTTAAGATCAAGATAGTTATTTAAAGTTCCTTAATTAAATTACATTAGATTAAGTTCTGCCATCGCCCGATTGCTGCGATTGGCCGTCTCATTAACAAGGGCCAGGTCTTCATCTGTGCAACCCGTTCGCCGCACTGCAAGATGTGGTCCATCGTCTGAGTCTCTCAGCAGTCGCGGAGAGTATCTTCTTCATAGCCCCATCTTGCCATGTTGGCCTTACACCGACCCATTCTCGTCCATATAAACATGCCTGACAGCATACCCTGGGAAAAGTCATTTTTATTACTAGTGATTTATGTTACTAGGAAATTCATTTTGTGACATACATGTACACTGTACTATTGATTTGCATGCGTAGGACTCCTGTTTGTGAGAACATTTACTTTCTGTGTAGAAAAGTTTGCAAGTTGCCCACTCAATGGCTGATTTATCATTTATAACCATGACAACAGGTACATGAAGGACACCTTAAATAAGTATGTGGAGAATGACTATAGCCTGGTGATCTTCCAGTATGGTTTGACCAGACAGAACAGGCCCTCATGGAAATTCTTGGTTGAGGCATACAAAAATCTGGAGAGAAAGTAAGTGCATTGAAAATCATTTTGTTTTGATTGTACAGTGTAGTCAACACTATGAGCATGGGCACACAAATTTAAGGGGAAGTCCAACCTGATATTAAAGTGAACTGGTAACATTGTTGAAGGTTGATGAAAAAAATGTATAATTTTTGTATGAAATGTTACTAGTTAAAGATAAACTTGAGTTCTGGTAAAAAAAGAAAATGAATTCTCACAGAATCTAACAAAACTTACACTGAATGTTCAAGATTACAAATAAATGTCATGTGCCAAACAATTTTGGAAGAAAATTATACTGGCTGAGAAATGAGCATAGAAAGATAAGGAAATCAGGGTAGTACTAGCCCCGACAGCATGTGTGTTGTCCCATATACATCTTTCTGTGTAAGTGATTGTTACTTTACTAAGACTCTGCCAAATTTATGATGATTTTGATGACTCCAGAACCTTGCATTACACACCATTACTTACATGCTATATGATCAACTTTTCTGATCCATTCCACACCTTTTCTTTCACAATGCAATCGCATTACCAGAACTCAAGTTTATCTTTAAACTTCTTCTATTGTACTAACCCTCTATTAAACTCGCAAAAAATCCTGAAAAAATTCTTGAATCAAAAAGATATTTATGGGTTTTAATGTGTAACCCCCTCTAACTGTAAATTCTCCCAATCATTTTTTGAATTTTTCCCACCGTTTTTTCCATGAAAATAAGACATAAAACAGGCTTTTAAAATGTTTCAACCTTAAATGTTTTGAATGGTATGGAGCCAATTCATTGCTTTGTGACGATTTACATTCATCTAAAATTTGATAAAATTATAATAATATAGTTGGGAGAATTTAGGAATCGATCAGATCATTTTTTACAAATTTTTATCATTAATAATGGTCTGTTTTCACTCAAACTTTTAGATTATCTTTAATTGTACATGTACATGTAGCATTGAAGTCGTTACCTTGGCACTCTCATCTGAACAATTAAGTTGATCAGATCATTTGTTACCAATTGTTATCATTAATAATGGTCTGTTTTCATTCAAAGTTTTAGATTATCTTTAATTGTACATCTAGCATTGAAGTCATTACCTTAGCACCTTTTTTTTTTTTTTTTAACTCTTTGAAGTTGAAATTGATCATACAAAAATGCGTTTCTCAGTGACCTATACTCTCCCACTTGCTTTATACTCAAAATTTGAAAAAATATTTACCGGTACTCTAAAGAAAACTTTAAAGGATAGATGTATCCTAACTTTAATAATTGGAAATATGATTTTACAAAACACAGTATGATACAAAGATGTTCCTTCAGGACCTTCACCAATAAATAAAATAGAAATTTATGACAAATTTAAGCAAATTGAAATTAAGAGATGACTACAATTATAGAAACATGTGTACGTGTACATTGTACATCATGGAGTTCCTAGTTTGTGTCTCGTTGAACACTTCAAAAATACAAATAACTTTCTCATTTTGTATTCAACTTGCTCAAACTTTTTGCTTATAATATATGTGTCGCTGTAAAAAAAAATTCAGCTTCTTTAAAAATTATAAAAATATCAGGATGGACTTTCTCTAATAAAAAATAAAAAAAATCATAAATGGTTTAAGGTGAAATTTGACGATGTAAGTTACATGTAGTTCTCGTCTAGCCCACCTGCTAGACAAGTACATGTCAAAGACTAATTTGTTATTGATTTGTGTATTTTATTGAATTTATTTATTTATTTATAGTTATCTATTGATTTGTTTAGTAATTAGTTTGACATGTATTTTTCTTATTCATTTATGAATTATTTATTTATTTATTTTAATATTTTTGCTTTCAACTCTAGTTGTGTGTTTATTTGTTGTATTTATTTAATTTTTTAAATACTTGATTAGGCTCTACACTCTTTTTTTTCTTCAAAAACTTGATTTTGATTAGATTTGAAAATCAACACTTGCATCCAAAGAGTTTCAGATGATGAAAATCAAGCTTTTTTTCTTCTGTGGTACATGTAATTACCTTCAATGTTAATGCTCTAAAGCTGTTTATTACATGTACATGTAAGTAACAGTAAATTTTCAACTCAGATGAATTTTGTCCCTCGAGAGTATTTCATAAAACATACATGTATGTTTTGTATCTCTACTAGTCTTGCCGATACAAGGTAAAAGTACACTCTTCCTTTTCTTAAACAAAGAAATAAATAGACTTTGCCTTTTTTTTTCTAATTTGGGAGAGTTCTTGGAGTATGTCTAATATTTTGCTTGATTTTGATTTGTTTGCCATCCATGTGGTAGAGTTTATGTTGGGTTTTAGATATTGGCAGCTTTGTGTGTTCAGCAAAATAGGAGAATGGTCAGATGAGCAAATCAAACATATTTATATTGCAGAAAAACCAATTTGAAAAACCCTTTGTTTTTTTAAAACTACATGTACTGTACCATTTACACTACTTAAAAAAAACCATTAAGAAATTGAACAAATTGAACATATTTATATTGCAGAAAAACCCATTTGAAAAACCCTTTTTTTTTTTTTTACTACATGTACTGTAGGCCTACCATTTACACTACTGGAAAAAACCCATTAAGAAATTGTGAGTGTTTGATAATTCAGGGGGGTGTTTCACAAAACTTGTCATCAGTGACAAATGACAGTTGTTGTTATAAGCTACTGAAATCCTTGCTTCTGATTGGTTATCAGCAGATTTGTCACTGATATTTGTCATTTGTCATTGAAAAAAGGCTTTGTGAAACAGGTCTTTGGGTGAGTCGTGCTGCTCTGCATGCATTAGCACAGAAACAAGGAGAATTACATGACTAAAAACTGATATAGTTGACCAGTGTTTTGAGTGCGAGCTTTTCCGCTGTAAAAACGGGTGGAGTTTCGGCCGGCTGTTAAGAAAACCACACTCCAGAAGTGTTTATGGATGGTTGCATCGCAAATTCCATCAAAATTCCGGGGGGGGGGGGGGGGGGGGGGGGGGAGGGGGGCATTTCACAAAACTTGTCATCAGTGACAAATGACAGTTTTTGTTATAAGCTACTGAAATCCTCGCTTCTGATTGGTTATCAGCAGATTTGTCACTGATTTTTGTAATTTGTCATTGCAAAAAGGCTTTGTGAAACGGGTCCCTGAATGTGAAAAAAGGGTGTTTTAGCTTGCTGTGTAAATGCAGCTTTAGACAAAATATCAATATAAATTTTTTTTAAGAATGCAAAATTTTCATACAAAAAAATTTGAGAACGAAAAGAAATAGCAAATGTGAATTTAAATAGCTACAATCTACTTGTAGTCTACGATCATTGGTTAGTATTGATACATAACTAAAGTTTGAAATAGATGTGACATATAAATATGTAAATGTTTTCAAAAAACCAAAACATCTGGAGATATTTTATGCTTGAGTGAACCAAAGCCGCTTTTGTGAAAGAATGCAAAGTCCACACTTTTCAAGGATTGCTTTTGTTCAATTTGTGATCATCAAAAGATAATTTATGAAAGAACAGGTTTAGTTCTTTGAATACATGTATATTTTGAGGAAGGTTTTGATTTGGTAACCCTAACCTACCCAAGACAGGTTTGATTATAGGATGTACGAGTTCAGTTCAGTAACTTCAGTTTAGTTCAGTTTTATATTTCATTTCCAACAGAACAATAATTTCGACAAGAAATCATTTATACAATTCAACATTCAATAATATAATACATTTACATAGTTCAAAGTTATGAAATAGAAAGTATACATAAATATCCAGCATTTTTTTTTTTTTAAAGTTTTGTTAAGATAAACTTGTGGAAAGCAGAGCTTTAAAAATGTGGATATATTTTTTTTTTCTTCAATGAATTCGAACATTAAAAAAATACTGCTAAAATTATCTATTTCTGATTTTTGTTTTTAAAGAAGAAAAACACAGGCGGCCATCTTGAAAATTAGCCAGACTGTGAAGAAAAATGTACAGAGCGACCATTTTTAGAAAAAAAAGGAAAGAAAAAAGGGCCTCCTCCTTCCTATTTTTCAAAGAGGCAGGACGCTAAACATGATTGGTTTTTATTTGGCCTAAACGGTATTCAGACCAGATGGTAACTATACGATGTTATGATAAGACCATATTATGATAAGACCATATTAGAAGAAATTGCTATTGAACCAAATGAAATCAACTAGATCAAGACAAACTGAGTTATGGATGAAATGATTCTTGGACCAAATTGGTATTGGACTAAATGGGTTTAGACCATTTGATTTAATACAAAATGGCAATTGGACCAACGCGGTAATGGACCAAGTGGCAATTAGATCGAATAGCAAAATGGACATTGGCCCTACTACATATAGATATCAGTCCAAGTGATGCTTGGATGAAATGAAGATTGGACCAACTGGGTGTTTATATGGGCCAGTCTTTTGGAAACCTGTCTTGGGTGCAGTGTAGCCTGTGTAGGTCTCGTGTACATGTAGGTTATTGTGGTGTAACAGTTAACACAGGTCAATCGATGTATAGGTTTATTATAGAATTATCTTTGGTTTTGATAGTCTTTTTAAAATCTCATTTGTTGTTGTTAAGAAGTATAAACTGGAGATCGAGAAGCTACTTCAGAATGTAAATATACAGTGCTTCCCAGAAAAAACGAAACCGAGAATTATCGATGATTTATCATAACTTAGTCACATTTATAATTAATAAATGCATGAAATATGCATCATATGAGTTGCATCACATGAAAGAGGAGGATCTAAGCTTTCCAAATATGTGTCATTTATCAATTATAATTGTGATTAAGTTATGATAAAACCTTGATAAATCTCGGTTTCGTTTTTTCTGGGACGCACTTTATAGTTTATTTGATGTGCAGTCGGGGTTTGATCATGGTCCCCTCTCTTGTGCTGGTATCATGTTGTGTACATGCTTTGCATCGGTGGCTATGACAGACAGGTGGATGATACTATATTTTTCTGGCATCACAGCTTTCATTAGTATAACTTTTTCATCACAGTTTTCACCATACAAAAAATTGCTATTTGTTATGTGACTTTAATTGTGAGGTGCCCTTGCGTGCGACTTGATGGTTAAAACATACAGCAATTTCATACTGTGGTCTTCATACGATGTGTACCTGGGGCCCTGTCTTATAAACAGTTGCGATTAATCGTAAGTCATTTGGGATTGATATCAATAGCAACTATGTACACAAGAAATTGTTGTTTTCCTACAAGCATACACATAATAGCAGTCGGGTAAAAAAAAAATCATTAGTTTCATATTCACATTTACATCTTCATACCTGTACACATGCTTTCTTAACAGCCAGGTAAAAAAAAAATCATTCAAATTACAGACATGCATACATGTACATGTACTTTACATGTACTTCAAGAATACTTTCGGCCATATTTGGATGCAAAGGGATGACAAAACTCACCTACATGTACGCTTCATTTGACCCTCATGCGTCAAATTCACTTTTGTACACGTTATAACAACCCCCATGCATCAAATTCACATTTGTACACGTTAACGTGCAGAAAAGATCAGTTGCAAAATAATTATTCTCCACATGAATTAGCAATTTGTGAATGCATTGCATATTTATGCATACATACATTTATATATTTTTTCAAGTTCAAGTTCAATTTAATGTAGTTCCAATAAAAGCATAATTATATACAAATCAGAAATACAACACAAATTCAAATCATTATACATACATGGAATCAAGGGTACCATAAAAGACCAAGCAGGGGGGCGTGTCACAAAACTTGTCATCAGCAACAAATGACAGTTTTTGTTAAAAGCTACTAAAATACTTGCTTCTGATTGGTTATCAGCGGATTTGTCACTGATTTTGTCATTTGTCATTGAAAAAAGGCTTTGTGAAACAGGTCCCAGGCCTTGTCAAGAAAGTCCCCTTATGAAAAAAAGAGTTGAAATTGGTCAAAAGCAAGAGGAGAGTACAATATATGTGACCCTGCACCACAAAACCACCAAAAAGTCGCAAAAAATTATTTTCCTGATTTCATCTGATTATGAAAGAAGAAGTTCTCCTCATTAAAATGGTATATTACTTGTCCAAATTGAAGCTTCCTAACCCTTTCAATTTAGTGAATGAAAAGAGCTGGTGAGGGAGGTTACTGGTATTAAATTGTGAGAAAGAGAGCTTTAAAGTTTGGGGCTATTCACGGAGAATATAAGACGAACGCAAATCTGGAACTCGGATGTGAAAGCGGATACAAACAAAATGGCGCGCCGCACTGATTGCTATAACGGACCAATCACAGCCCGCGTAGCACGACCCGTTAGCAACGACCGACCATTTCCGGACTACGATAATTTCGCTCGGGAAAAGTGATCAAATTTTGGAAGAGACCGAAGGCTGTGCGAAAAAAACTGGTCTAGAAAAACCGTTTAAAACACATCTTCTACTATGTTTTAGACTTCCAAATTTTGATACTAGGTACAGAAAAGACCACTCTTTCAGAAAATGCAAAAAAACAAAAATCTATTTTTTTCACCTAAATTGACATTTTAGCTGATTACGGAGAATCGCTGGTTGCGACTTTTTGTTGGTTTTGTGGTGCCGGGTCACATATTTAAACTTTATTATAAAATAACATATGTAACCTGAAGCTGATTTATGCACCCTTTTGTATCTTTTATGTTTGTAGGTACAAGAAGAACTTGAAAGCCTTGTACATTGTGCATCCGTCTCAGATTGTTAAGATGATTTGGGGCATTTTCCGCCACATCGTCAGTGTGAAATTCAGTCGCAAGGTTACATACATCCACTTCCTGTCAGAGCTTGGGGAAACGATTGATATGAAGAAAGTTGAGATTCCTGCAGTTATCCAAAGGTATTTATGTCAACATTGGAGATCAAATATATACCGGTAGACCCAGAGCCACTTCATGTCGAGGTGCTTTGTCAGGTGCTGTATAAAACACTCGACTGAAGATGCAAAGGTCGTGGCTTTGATCCCGGCATCCCACTTAAAGCCTGTCTGCACTAGCTTGGCAAGGGAGATTAGACCTCCCTGCAAGGTCACTGGCAGGTGGTTATCTCATCAAATCAGCTCTCAATTAACATAGGAAAAAGGGGATCATGGGGGACCAACAGGCACCGATCAGGCACTGCTTGCTATATAGAGGACGCAATTAGCCATAAGTGGTGCAATGGGGCTTTAAGGAGAAGGTTGAGTACCGGTACTGGGGAGAGGTAACAAAATAATTTGTGAGTGCTATTATTGTTATTATGCAAAGTGTGGAAGAACATCAGAGGAAAATAGCTAAGGAGGGTGTATTCTTTTTAGAGGACGTATAATAATATGATATCTATGATATATTTGGAATAGAGCCCCAAGGGAGAAGGAACTTTCAAGAAAAACAGAAATTAGTGATATTTGTGTACACAGCAAATGGGAGAGTTATCCACGTCCTACGTCACAATCCACTGACCAAACTACCAATTTGAGATTCGCATAGACTTAGTGGTCTCATATTTCAAACATTCATAACTTCCTTACTATTGTTGTGATTAATTTCAAACTTTTGCCATTCTGTATCTGTTATTTTTTCTGCTTTCATACAAATCAACTTATTACAAGGGTTGGATTGCCCTTTAATAATTGCTACACATCATTCAATATCTAATATTCTCTTCTTTCATATGAACTTATGAAGCATTAATCACCATGGAAGTCTCACATACATGATTGAGCAGGTTGCATAATTTGCATTTAATAATAATAATAATAATAGGCATTTGTATAGCGCCGTCTATCTAGACAATGCTGTTCCGAGGCGCACAAGAAAAATAGAAAGAATGAGAAAGTTTCCTATTAAAGGGATCGTTTAACAATGTTAAATCTGAGATACACGGCCCTATGTGTTATCAGTGTCTGTGATAGGGTGTAATATTGAAGCCCTAAAAAAATTGCGCTTCAAAACGATCAAGAAGTGCCTCAAAAAAGTAAAAATCTTTGAGTGACCGGTTTTACCATACTCGTTTTCCCCAATAGATTGTAGTGTTATGAAAACCGTTTGGCAAACGGTTTGGAAAATTGGTAATTCCAATCATAAATATCTTGATAATCAGACAAGCGATCGGCTTGTAAAAGTCAAGGGGTTCCTGACTGACCTAAAGGTTTTTTAAACTTATCATTGCAACATGAGCTAAATCTAGAATTTTGTTTCAGAATCTGAGACAAAGTTTATACGGGATCTCTTTAAAGGCAAATGCCATTTTGACTACAACACATGTACCTGTCCATTATGAGAGTTATGACAAACTGATCCTTGTTTCTCTATGTTTTGAATAGTCATGACGATCAGTTGGTTGCTTATTACAAGGCCAAACAAACCGCTTCTCCAAAATCTGCAACCAGCACAGACGGTCAAGTTCCTACTAAAGAGATCCTTCCTACCCAGCAGTTTGGAGTCTCGTTGGAGTTGTGAGTACAGTATACATCCCACTTGTTTTTATTCTTGTTCAGGAGGGTGTTTCACAAAACTTGTCATCAGTCACAAATGACAGTTTTTGTTATAAGCTACTGAAATCCTTGCTTCTGATTGGTTATCAGCAGATTTGTCACCGATTTTAGTCATTTGTCATTGAAAAAAGGCTTTGTGAAACGGGTCCCTGATCCCTCATACAGCAGCAAACTACACAAAACAGGGCCCTGTTTCACCAAACTTGTTATCAATGACAAGATATGTTGAGTGTTATAAGCTACTGAAATCCTTACATTTGATTGGCTATGAGCAGATTTGTCATGGAGATGTGGCATTTGTTACTGATAACAGATTTTATGAATCGGGACCCTCAACCAAATATCGTGGACCAGTTTTGCCTCAGCTTTTTTTGTGTTGTTGTTATTGTGGATTTTGGCGTTTAAAACAAAATATATATAGTGCAATTGCAAACAAAGCCAGTTGAGGTATCAACAGACAATTGCTGACAGCTGGGGGGCGTTTCACAAAACTTGTCATCAGTGACAAATGACAATTTTTGTTATAAGCTACTGATATCCTTGCTTCTGATTGGTTATCGGCAGATTTGTCATTTATTTTTGTCATTTGTCATTGAAAAAAGGCTTTGTGAAACAGGTCCCTGGTCACATCAGCAGTCCCTGTAAGGAGGGTCTCAAATAGGCCAATCAAATTGGTTCGCTGCTGCTCAGATGATGTTATGTATCATTATATACCTCACTTAAGTAATCCAGCCATCTGATTGGTCGAAATTGCATTCATAAACTTCAACTGTTCCTGTAAAATTCCCGGTAACCATGCTTAAAACATTTCAATATTTTTAATAACCATGGTTGTTAAAAAAATAAGTCGGTCTCCATGGTTACCCCATAGGTTTACATGTTAAAAAATGGTTTGAGCGATGGAGGATACCATACGTGTGCGAAAAATTGGTCGGCAATTTCAATACAATTGAATCTCGATCGATCTTACCGACAATTTTATCTTGCATTGTTGACATGCAGACGAAAATAAACTCAAAAAAACAAAAAAACAACATCTGCCGATAGATCTTGATCTAAGTTCGTGCCAATATGCATTGCAAAAGTAAAAGAAGGGTCCGTTTCATGGAGCTTTTGCGAAGCATCCCTCACGCGGAGCCGTTTTCAATCCATTTTAATGTATATATTGGAGAAAACTGCCAAGCATCTTAACGGCGCCTGATAGCCGAGTGGTCTAAGCGTTGGTTTTCGATACACCTCTTGTTGTACGCAAGAGTTCGAATCCCGTCTTCGACAAAAATGAAAAATATTTTTTATTTTTTATTTTTTAGTCTATTTTTTTTTGGCATATAAAAGTATTAATGACTGCTTTAATATTCGAGAAATAGTTGTTTTCATACGCTCTCGGGAAGGTTACAATTGGGCTATTCCCCTCGGCAAGCCTCGGGGAATAGCACAATTCTAACCTTCCCTTGAGCGTAATAAAACAACTATTTCTCTCAAAGCAGTCATTAATACTATACTATTATATTGACAAACACAAATTCTAAGACATGTTTGCAACATAATTAATTTGTGGAACACAAAGGTAATGGTATCAAAGTATGCACTTATCTCGGAGAAAGGCGACATTGCACGACATAAAAGCAACTGGATCTTCGGAGATAGTGCACATAGGTTTTTGTGCATCCGCCCTCCAGGGAAAAAATTAATATTTATTTTTCGGGGGCTTCTTTTCAAGCTTGCCTGCATCCAAATAACACTCTAAAATTTGTTTTGCATGTAACTCTATGCAAATTTACGGGGGCTCTTTTCTGATTTTTGGGGGCTGTTTTGGGCATTTCGGGGGCAACTTCGCCCTGAGCCCCCATGTATTTTTTTCACTGCCGCCCTCCAAAGGTGGTGCAGGAAGCATTATGTGTTTACATTATTCATGCATATTATGCTTCTGTCCATTCCCCTTTTCGTCACGGCAGTAACTGGAGAACTGAGAATAAGTATAGGCATGAAAGGATTAAGTGATAAGAACTTGGATGTACATGTAAGAGGCCAAAGAGGCCTATAATAAGTTTTTTTCTTTTCTTCCCTTTTCTTTTGCTTTTCAAAATAAGAAAAAATATAAACAACAAATTTCATAATTTGTACTACTACATGTTTTACAGCTTGACATCCTAGGGCATGCAAAGTTACAGAAATGTTTTAATTGTGATTCGTCAGTTTGACAACCTGCTATCTGTGATAATGATTTTAAAACAATGATATTTTGTTTGTACTCTCTCTCTACAGCTTGAGAGAGAATGGAGCTGAAGGACCTATCCCTAAAGTTGTCAGAGAGACAGTTGAATACCTGAAGAGAAATGGTGAGCACTATCTGCTTCCAGAGAAGAGAAATAGTATAGAGATATCGTTAATAGACTACCATGAGAGGCCTAGCTGTTTTATAGACTCAAGGGGACGTCACGTGCACATCCTGCCATGACCCTGAGGCGCGCTGGGATTGTGCACGTCCCCGAGAGCCAACAGCTAGGCCTCGAATACTAAAGCAGGCGATACTTCTTTTATATACCGAATTGACACAAAAATTTACCAAGAATTCTTACCTTATCCTTTTCTTGAGTAAAGATTGGTTAAAACATCACAGAAAACCTGAGACAATGTCTGTTCATCTTCAATGGAAAGATGACTGAATGTTACAATCATTTGGAAATCGCAGACAAAAAGCACTGCATGGTATCCGCGCTCGCATAAAGACAATTTTAACACGTAAACCAATGGGGATCGCAACAAAATTTAACTATTTTCCCGGTAACCGGAATCCTGGGGGAAACTCAATCATGAACGATTGACCATTACTGGCATTTTTCTTTTCTTTACGGGAATGGCTAAAATCAGGACTCCAATTTCGACCAATCAGATGGCTAGATTTCTAAAGAGAGGTATATAATGACAAATATATAATCCCTTCAGTTATCAGAGAGAGAGATTTAATGCTCTATGTTTTGTTCTGTTGGCCGTCTGGACAAAACCCCAACTTGGGCTTTTATGGCCATTCTCATTGCCATACTACCATTTATTTTCAAATTTGTATTTTATTATACTGTATATTTTGTAAACTTGTGTAGACCTCTAAATCTATTTCATGTATTTACCTATGTATTTTCAATGTCTTTGTTAGAATTGAAATAAACAAATTGAATTGAGACATTTGGATATCAAATTAAAGATGCAAAAGTGAGTACTAACATTTTACAGAGAGATTTGATGCTAATCACTTCTTCATATTAAGATATTCATGATAAAACACGAGAAATGGCAAATGCACAGTGTCTGGGATTGCTTCCTGTGGAATGCCCTTGCTTTTTACACACCAAACATTGATATTTACAAGTTCCACCCAAGTATTTAAATCTTTTGCTAGAAGTTTAGACTAAAAAACACATTTTCCTCATCGAGTCAAGAAGAGGTAGAAGGTTGAAGGTCGTTCTCTGAAAGATGATTTAACACTGATGAAGTAGAGAACTTTAATCTCAATTTTAATTCTTGAAAGTTCATATGAGATAGTTTAGCTAGTGGATATATTTCATATATGAGATGGTTTTTAGCTAGTGAATAAAGTTCACATATAAGATGGTTTAGCTAGTGGCATGATTTCTAGATGAATAACTAATCAGGTTCATTAATTTTTGGAGTGTCACTACAAGTACTGTGCAAGATTATATGACATACATAGTAAATGAGTTCATGGTAGGAAGAAATTCCTTTAATGCTTTAATAGCACTTTATTTTGGCAGCTCAGCTGCAGCCGGGGTAATAATGTGATACTTTGTATTAAGCGCATTAGAGCAAATTGATATAGTAGCTGCACTATATAGATAGACCTATTGTAGAGGTGTCGTGGTCGAGTGGATATGTCTACGGACTGTGGATCACAAGGTCAGCAGTTCAAGTCCCCTCGCGGCACTAATGTCCATTTGCAAGACATTGATCTAAATTTGCCACTCTCCACCCAGGTGTTAAATGGGTACCCAGTAGGATGCGAAAGTTAATGTGGTTCGATGAGCAAGTGTGCGCTTGTAAAAATGACGTCTGGCTGGAATGCTCCCCAAGGAGTGGAGAATGTGCATACATTGTGTCAGGTAAGCCTGAATCCAATGACCGGGGTAATAATATATATCTGTAAAGCGCTTTGAGAGGGCCTGCGGTCCTGGAAAGCGTTTTAAGCAGAAACTATTATTATTATCATTTTTATTTATTACAATTATATCTTTGTGCTGAAGGTTTGAGAACGGAGGGACTGTTCAGGCGATGCCCGAATGCTATAACTGTGAAGAAAGTCCAAGAAATGTACAACAGAGGTAAGCATGTACTAGACACCCCATAAATAATGTATCTGCTCTGACAGGTTAAAAACCAGTGGAATAGAAAGCTCCATGTTCAAATGATATGCAAGTGATGTCATCATCTGTCTTTAGCCGCCTGGATACTTGCAGGAATTTTAGTTCCACAAAGCCAAACGTTTTGCATGCCAAGTCATGCCATTTTGTGACATGCACCACAGTCAATAACACAATTTTGCCATGTCGTGCCATAAGGTCGGTTTGCGATGTCATGGGCACGCCATGTCATGTAATAGTTGTGCCAAGGTTGCGCTTAGTTCAAAAGTTGTTCGAGGATTGGTCGGAGAATCGAATCATGTGAGGCACTTTGATGGCATGGGTTTGTATCCCACTGCTGCCACCATGTGATGAAGGAGAAGAGACATCAGTCCGGAGTCAATTAGGGAACCAAAACCTTCATACTAGGTTACCTTTATTGTAAAGTTTAAGATATTTGAATAAAATCAGTGAAAATTTGAACAAAATCGGGCAAGGAATAAGGAAGTTTAAGGTTGTTTGAAATGACCAGTCACTAGAGGGTAATATTCAATCTGATGACATCATTTGTGGACAAATCTCCATGCCTTTTGTACATCAAATTCATGTTTTTCCTTCTTTCTTGAGATTGAGATAATCTACTCCCCTCAAAGCAAGGTATAGAATGCAAAATGATATTCTACTTCACATGTTATGAAGTCGGATCAAGAACACAAAAATGTAGAAAACAAAAGAATTATTTAGGAAAATCTTTGGGGCTCCACGATTTTTTAAAAGTTGAAGAATGGCATTTTGACAAATGTGCCAAGTTTAGAATTATTGTCGCAATGCTCAAAGAGTGAACTGGACATTGATTCAATGTATTTCAAATTAACATTTGTGTGTAGCAATGAGATTCGACAAGTTGTTTCTGATCTTTCCTTTCAAAAGGTGATCCAGTCAACTTTACAGATGTAGGAGATGTCCATGTTCCAGCTCTTCTCCTGAAAGCATTCTTTCGAGAACTTCCAGAACCAATCATGACCTTTGACCTTTACGATGACATTCTCAAAATTCACAGTAAGTTGGAAAACTATCAAATACTCAATACCACAGTGTTTATAAATAATGTCATCGGTTTAACGAAACTTTGCAGATACTGCACACCCAGAATCTTTTCATGTTTGAAATGTTTGGGGATTTTGTGAGTGGTTGAGATGTGAGTAAGTTTCATGCAGTTAACCTGTTGACTACCGAGTTCATTCATTCATTGCCATAGGTTTGATAAAGAGGCCACCCGGCTCCAGAAGGCAATGGGTCAAAAAGAGGGATCACAGTTGTCAGAACAATCAGTTTTTGCTAAGTGAATGTGAATAGCTGTTTAGACTTCATGAAAGATTCATGTTGTGACAGTTCCTGGATTTACACTAGTTGTCTCCAATTTTGTAATGTTATTTTGTGTTTCTTTCTTTTTTATTTTCTTCTTATTATTATTATTATAGTCATGTATATATTGTAACTTTTGATTTGTGAGAGTGATGAATGCCAATACGAGGAATAGCCTTGACAGGTCAATGGCTTTTGTAACTCCCTCACATCCACCTCATCACAGTGTACACATTTTGTATCATTTGTATCATTTGTCTACTTTCTGTACAATGTTGTTTATTTCTGCATACATTGTATTTTGTAATAGATGTGAAATAAATGAATGTTTTAATTACATCTATGTCAATGCACACCTGTGCTAATAATGTTGAAATGATGGCTATTTCCTGTCAGATCTTCAAGACAACACAGACAGGGCAGAAGAATGCAAGACTTTAATCCATGACAGGCTTCCTGAGGAGAACAGACTCATCTTCACATACGTTCTGAAACTACTCAGAGAGGTAAGCTTCTATCAAATACCTTATGAAACTACTTAGAGAGGTAAACTGATATCACATACCTTATATAACTACTTAGAGAGGAAAGTTTATATCACATACCTTATGGAACTACTTAGAGAGGTAAGCTTCTATCAAATACCTTATGAAACTACTTAGAGAGGTAAACTGATATCACATACCTTATGGAACTACTTAGAGAGGTAAGTTCATATCACATACCTTATGGAACTACTTAGAGAGGTAAGCTTCTATCAAATACCTTATGAAACTACTCAGAGAGGTAAACTTATATCACATACCTTATGAAACTACTTAGAGAGGTAAACTCATATCACATACCTTATGGAACTACTTAGAGAGGTAAGCTTATATCACATACCTTATGAAACTACTCAGAGAGGTAAGCTTATATCACATACCTTATGAAACTACTTAGAGAGGTAAACTCATATCACATACCTTATGGAGCTACTTAGAGAGGTAAGCTTATATCACATACCTTATGAAACTACTCAGAGAGGTAAGCTTATATCACATACCGTATGAAACTACTTAGAGAGGTAAACTCATATCACATAATGGAGCTACTTAGAGAGGTAAGCTTATATCACATACCTTATGGAACTACTTAGAGAGGTATTAAAGCTCATATCACATACCTTATGAAACTACTCAGAGAGGTAAACTGATATCACATACCTTATGAAAATACTTAGAGAGGTATTAAAGCTCATATCAAATACCTTATGAAACTACTTAGAGAGGTAAGCTCATATCAAATACCTTATGAAACTACTTAGAGAGATAAACTGATATCACATACCTTATGGAACTACTTAGAGAGGTATTAAAGCTCATATCACATACCTTATGAAACTACCTAGAGAGGTAAGCTCATATCACATACGTTATGAAACTACTTAGAGAGGTAAGCTCATATCACATACCTTATGGAACTTATGAAATACCCTTTCCTGATGGTAAACTTGTCCTTCTGACAAAATGTGGTCCATAGGCTAGAAGCATATCATTGACCCCCTTTTGATTGACAATCCCATCCCATAACAATTTTTTTCCTTATAATGTACACCCTCACCACTTCCTTTGGACATAGAATGGTACATTGGTTTACAATGACTTCGGTAGCTTAGCAGAAAGGTAGAGGCACAAAAAGATACATCTGGAATGCAAAATGGGGGATTGTTGAAAACCATAATTCGATCACACGGAGGTAGAACCACATTGTTTTGGTACAGAGCTGGTAAATACATGTTCTGATATCTAACCAAAAAAGAACTTTTAATCAAAGTATTACCGTATTTGCCGGCGTAAAGGCCGCAGTATTTTTGGAAGAGAAAATATCAAAAAGTCGGGGTGCGGCCTATGCGACAAAAGAGTACCAAAAAAAAAAAAAAAAAAAGTAAGTCAAAACCAGCACGAATTTGCACATATGGGACTAGATCTACGAACGGTACAATAACTACACATTTCCACACATCTTACCGACAATTTTATCTTGCATTGTTGACATGAAGATGATCTTGATCTTAGTTCGTGCCGATGCATTGCAAAAGTAAAAGAAGGGCCCGTTTATCGTAGCTGCCGCAAGGTATCTAGCACGCGAAGTCACTATTTTGAATCCTTCAATACACAAGAGAGAGGCGCAATGTATACATCACAAAAAAATAAATAAGCTATCATCAGTGCGTGATGGCCGAGCGGTTTAAGGCGGTGACTTTAGTCAAATCATAATTTGTACGCAAGAGATCAAATCCCGACTTAGACAATTTTTTTTTTTTTTTTTTTTTTTTTTTTTTTAATGTCAAAATCGGGGGTGCGGCCTATACGGCGCTGCGGCCTTATTGCCGGCAAATACGGTATGCCTTTTGCCCTCCAGACATGTCTTGATATGCCACTTCCTTTCGCTAAGGTACTCTAATAGATGGTTCAAAGTTACCATATATACTAGAGAAGGTTGAGTTCTGGTGAAGATCAGAAAAAATCTGTAAGAGTTGTCATTCTTTTTATGCCTCCGTAAACGAAGTAGCCAGAGGCTTTATGTTTTTTGGTTGTCTGCCTGTCTGTTCCGTTCTCGTGATCGTGTTATCTCAAGAACCAATTGGTGGATTCCTGCCAAACATAGGTCATGTATGTATCTGGCAGAGCCAATGAACTGATTAGATTTGGGGGTCACAAGGTCAAAGGTCACAGGAATGATGTATGCAAAAATAGCTTGTGATTGCATTATCATTAGTACCAATGGAGGGATTACCATCAAACTCAAACATATATGTTTCTTGCAGAGCCAATGAACTGGGTATATTAGGGGTCATGAGGTCATGGGGCTCATTATATGTTTGCAAATATAGCTTGTGAACGCATTCTCATTAGAACTGACGAATGGAATACTATCAAACTCAAGACATGTATGTATCTTGCAGGGCCAATAAAATGATTATATTTTTGGGTTATGAGGTCAAAGGGTCATACATGTACTGTATATGAAAAATAGCTTTTAATCACAATATTCTGAGAATCTGTTAAAAACAAATTTGAATTTGAAAAATTGCTTCTGTTTTTGTTTGTAAAATCCATGTGGATCCATCTAGTTTTGTCATGTTGAAAGAATATCATTGGAGAAATATACGCTGAAAAGGATCGCTCTCCCAAATTTCTTATACCTTCTTTTCTTTTCTTTTCGCTCCTACTTCATTTTGAAAAGGTATCCTGTCTTAGCAGTGAAAACCAAATGTCTGACTCCAACCTGGCCATCGTGTTTGGTCCTAACTTGGTATGGTCTCGAGATGCATCCGCTTCACTCTCGGCTATGGCTCAGATCAACTCCTTCATCGCCACCATACTCTTCAACTATGAGCACATCTTTCCAAACATCACCGACGCAGCAACCATGTCGGAGAGAACCGATGGAGATGGAGCTAATGAAAAAGAACTCACTTCAAAGGAGGACAAAACGGCAGAAGAGTAACTCTATCATTGTATCCTGACACCAAAACTAATAACATACACTTGAAGAATATTTATTTGTAAAAATATACTCTAGAAAAAGTACAAGGTATTAAAAATGGAAATTTGATTGTAGACAAAACCAAAATGAGTAGCTTATTTTTAGCAGGTTTTTGGCATGCATGTGCATGTATATACATATATATGTAAGCTAGTGACTCAGGTTCAATTCCTTGACGGGGCTTTTTTTTAACCTTTACAAAGAATTCAAAAAGAGAGGAAGCCATGGGGAATAGAGCTACACACCATTATTCCCTTGTTTTAATTTCTCACAATTGTGTTTTTATTTGTATTTCCAAGAGAGAGCATTCCTCCTACCATTCCAACCCTGCCTCTCTTTGTTGGATAGACAATGAATAAAGCTATTTAGCCGTTGAAAGGGTGTCAAAAGATTTATTCTCAATGCCCTTGTAAAATGGAGTTTCCAAACATATTTCGAAGCTCCATTTTACAAGGGCATGTGGAAAAAGTGAATTTATCATAATCATACATGAGGAGGCGCGATAGCTCAGTCGGTGGAGCAGTGGTCTCGTAATCCCAGGTTTGAAACCATGGCGATGCGCTAGTGCCCTTTGGTAAGGCATTAATCCTCATTACCAGGTCCCTCGGAGAGGACCTAAAGCCATCGGTCTTCTGGTTGCTTACTAACAAGCATTTATTGCTTTCTTAGCTGTCAGGTTAAATAACCACCACTATCATATATATCATATTTTAACATTGTATGATTACCTTTAACCCTATTTAGCCCCGGGCTATTTTGAAACTGCATAGCCCGGGGGGGGGGGCTTCTAAGGCCCCCCCCCCCCCCCCCCTATGATCTCGGCCGTGAAACTACCTATCGCCGCGAAAATTTGCATACATGTCAAGTGAAGTGTATAGACTACTATGGTAATTTCAATTTTTTGAAAAATTCACTCATTTGCATATTTATGGTAATTTATGCAAATAAAATTCACATTTTTGCCCATAAATCAGACATTATTCATATTTAAGCATTCCTTTTCACTACATATATTTGTTAGAACATTTGGAATAATAATACAACACAAAAAATTGAAAAACCAGGGTTATTCCTTATGTTATCTATTGTTTTGATAATTTCTTATGTATTTCTTTGTTTTTTTAACTCATTTTATTGTTTTTGTTGTTTTATTTCATTTCCAACTATAATTCAACTATTTTGACCCCA
This sequence comes from Strongylocentrotus droebachiensis, assembly GCA_035222895.1. NCBI lineage: Eukaryota > Metazoa > Echinodermata > Echinoidea > Camarodonta > Strongylocentrotidae > Strongylocentrotus > Strongylocentrotus droebachiensis. Next base: position 24,967 of record JAVYIG010007482.1, read on the forward strand.
AAATAAACACCCTAAACTATAAACAAGACCAAATAACCAATGTTTTATCTCTTTATTTGAAAAATGAGATTTCCATAATTATGTTTTGTACACAAATCACAAAAATGAGCGATTTTCGGGCTGACATGCAAAGACAAAAGGACACGTGACTTCGTAATGGTAGGTCCGATTTTCGAAAAATTTCTTTCAAAAGATGCGCAAGACTCTAAAGAAAAAATTCACAAAATTTCAGTGCAAGATTTTCTTGCGTTAAAAAGTTATCGCGAAAAATGTCGAGGGGGGGGGCTTCTAAAGCCCCCCCCCCCCGGGCTAAATAGGGTTAAGAGAAGACTACACAAAGAGATATCAATATACATGACTAGATGCAGGGAAGGATGTCCAACGTCTGCAATAACTATCTGTACATCGTTACAAATTCCAACCAATAGAGTACGAGTATGTTTCATTTTTGAATCGCCTGGTAAATCAACTACATGTATATTTATGTACATGGCTGTGTATATATTATGAGTGTTGGTATTCTAGTTCAGTTTCTTGTATACTTGCCAAACCTGTAGAGAGGTATGTTTTAAAATCTTGTTGTTTGGTTTCAATTTTTAGCAATAATTGATTGATATTGAGATGTATTCCTCCTTACAATCATAGTACAAGGAATTCCCTGTTTGTAGAAAAATTACAGTGAAACCTGTATATAAAGACCACCACAGGGAGACACACGTAGTCTTTATAGGCAGGTGATCTATATAACATAGGTTCCCTGTAACACAGGTTTCAATGAAAAGTCTCATTTAACTCGTATCCTGCCATAAGGCTGCATGCATGCTACCGTTATAGTGCTTTGTACACGCGAGCAAGCTACCGCTTCGCTGCTTCTTGCATGTTTGCAAGCATTCGTAATAGCAGTTATAGTTCATGCCCATGGCATGGTACATCTCAAAATGAACTTGGCGCTGGGGGGGGGGGGGGGGGATTTGTGGCTTGGCACAATGGGGATTAGCCCTGTGGCAGGATAAGAGGTAAGGGAAAAATGTTGGTCTTTCTATACAGGTGATCGCTAAAGCAGGTTTGATTGTATATACATGTATAAGACCTAAGATTTATAAATAAGATTCTACTTCGTGATGAATTGGTGATGGAGGTGAATGAATGCATATATAATGATTATTTATTGTAAGTACCGTAGTAGATCAAAGTGAACTTCATTTATTGATATCTTACCAAAAACCAAAAAAATGGGAATGTCGGATTTAGAATTTATTGAAATAATTATTTTTGTTGAGATAAAATCAGAAAATGTGTTAGTTCTCATCCTGCGAGAGCCATTGAACCCTGTTGAAATCAGTCTTATCTCATATAATTTATCTGCTATGTTATTATCACTCTCTTTTTTTTTAAATCTACACAATTTGTGTGAGTTTGTTATCTTTTGAAATGTATCAATACAGTGTTTAGTGCAAGCTTGTATGTTTTAATATAGGCAGGGCTTTATACTAACTCTTTTAGAAGGGGGTCCGGATTCGGACTTTTGGAGTCTGTATATATATATATATACATGAGCCTTATGTTTCATTTTGAAATGTTGGGGTCCAGATTGAGATGTCCTTCGCGCAACTGTCTGAGTCAAACCCCACTATTCGGAAATACGTCCTTGATCTGTCATAAACTATATAAAGTATATTGGGGTATTACCCCAAAAATAGACTACCAGTAGTTTACTTTCTTGATAAAAACAGACAACTGCAGTAGAAACACAAAATTTAAAAATTTAAAAAAGCAATCAAACAAACAAATATGTAATTCCAAATATTATTTTTATGCCTCCGTTACGAAGTAGCCGGAGGCATTATGTTTTTGGGTTGTCCGTCCGTCCGTCCGTCCGTCCGTACGTACGTCCGTACGTACGTCCGTACGTCCCGTTCTCGTGATCGCGTTATCTGAAGAACCGATTGATGGATTCCTGCCAAACTTTGGTCATGTATGTATCTGGCAGAGCCAATGAACTGATTAGATTTTGGGGTCACGAGGTCAAAGGTCAAAGGTCACAGGGCTCATTATGTATGCAAAAACAGCTCGTGATCGCGTTATCTCAAGAACCGATTGATGGATTCCTGCCAAACTGTGGTCATGTATGTATCTTGCAAAGCCGATGAACTGATTAGATTTTGGGGTCACGAGGTGAAAGGTCAAAGGTCACAGGGCTCATTATGTATGCAAAAACAGCTCGTGATCGCATTATCTCAAGAACCAATTGATGGATTCCTACCAAACTTAGGTCATGTATGTTACTTGCAGAGTCGATGAACTGAATAGATTTTGGGGTCATGAGGTCAAGGTCAAAGGTCATGCGGCTCATAATGTATGCAAAAATAGCTTGTGATCGCATTATCATTAGAACAGATTGATGGATTCCTGCCAAACTTAGATCATGTATGTATCTTGCAGAGCCAATGAACTGAGTAGATTTTAGGGTCATGAGGTCAAAGATCAAAGGGTCATATATGTATATGAGAAATTGCTTGTAATCACGATATTCTGAGAACCTGTTAATGGATTACAATGAAACTTGAATTTGAAAAATTTCTTCTGTTTTGGTTTGTAAACTTGCTCTATGACGGAGGCATCATTTTCGACTGCGCGCAGTCGAAGTTCCATCTAGTTTGTAATATTTTGCTGGGTATGAAATCACTGTGTTGTATTTAGTTGAATGGTTATAAACCAACATTTCTATAGATAAGCAAATCATTTTTTGCAAGCAGTTCCTTGTAAATCTTACAAAGATCACCAATGAAAGTGATTTCAATTATTTTGTATTCCATTGTTTGATATACATTTATTTCATAAACTATTTGACTGTTTTTCCCCCTTTCATAATCTTCGTTTCTTTTTTCTCTAAAATTCAGGGGTTTTATTAACTCTTAACATGCAAAAATCTCCTGGTGATACATTGTATGGATCTTGGGATAGATATACAAACGGCATCAATATATACTGTTTCCATTGCAAGATTAATCTATACCTGATGTTAAAGATGAAGTTGAGATCTGGTCATGCAATTGCATTGTGATAGAAACGGTGTGGAATCGACCAGAAAACGTTGATCATCTAGCATATAAGTATTCATGTTTATTGCAAGGTTCTGGAATCATCAAAATGATAAGAATTTTGGCCAAGTCTTGCTAAAGTTACAAACACTGTACACAGAAAGATGTATATGGGACTACATGAACATGTGGCGTAAAAATCTGTCCCAATTTTTACGATGTTACGACATATTTAGAATATGAAGGCATTTGAAGAGCCATGCTTTTCAGGGAACATGTTTTATCTGATGTTCTTCCACACTTGCATTGTAACAATGATAACGCTCACAAGTTATTACCTCTTCCCAGAACTCAACCTTCTCTTTATAAGGGTTTCCATGGAGCTAATCAAACCGGAAATGGGTAATATCGCAAAGCTCTTGTTTCGTGCAAAATTGCACGTTTAGCAAACATAACGGCCATGCAGAGAGGTGAAGAAAGCTACATATAAAGTGTCAATATACCAGCTGGAGATAGCACTTGTACAAACGACCCTCAAATACCCACAGATCTTTTAATTCCATCTAATATTCCAATTAATGAAATTTATATCTATAAATATGCATTCATTGTGATAATCCAATATAGAAAGGTCTTGGATAATAGATTTGTTTTGTGTGGAAGAGATTCGTTATAAACTTTCCAAACATGTAACAAAAACACAACATAAAGATATGTTACCCATCTTGTATCATAGAAACGGGAGAATATTAATTCTGTTATTTTAATTGAAATGGAAGAATATTTATTAGAAAAAAAATGACAAAGAATAAGTACTGAGTATTAATGCCTCAGTCACAACTTTGCGTATTTGGCTTGCGTATTGCTGCGTATTTATGGCAGGCCATTTCAACATTTATTCCTATTTCTTGATATCAAGAAATGATTTTCTGTTGTAAAGCAATAGTAATTCTTGATATCAAGAAATAGGAATAAATGTTAAAACGACTTGCCATAAATATGCGGCAATATGCAAGCCAAATACGCAAAGTTGTGACTGAGGCATAAAGTACATGAGGGAGAGTTATCTTTGTACATGTAGTGACTTCATTGAAAATACCAGCCATCTTTATACTAAAAATATATGTACTTATTCTTTGTCATCTTATTTCTCAGACTTGAACTTATATCCTTCTCTGTTTGATCTAGCCTATCCGATATGCGTTGGGCTTTACAAGTATACTAATCGCGTCATGGAGACTGACATCGATGCCCGCGCCGATGTCAGTCTCCATTTAGTATATTTTCCATAAAGCCTGACGCATATCGGATGGGCTATGTTTGATCTTGAACCGAAGTTAACTTCTGGGAAGGGTAATTTCTCTTTGACATTCGAACATGTATGTTAAACGCTGCAGGCAGTATATATTGTAGGAATGTGCTAGACACATCTATGTGATTAGTTTAACAAGGTTTTGTAGAAGAGCTTTTAAAGTGTGGACCTGCCAGTGTGTACAAAACTTACACTAGAGGGCGAGCTTTTTGTTTAATTCATTTAGGTCTTGGTAAAGCCCACAGCACACTATACGATCCATCTACAATCCGAGTTTGAAAGAATTTGCGATTGCATTTGATACGTATATTCAAACATGAATACCGGTAGTCTGAATGACCAAGGATCTGAATAGGCATACGATTAAGAATATCTCAATTTGAAGGGAATTAATGATTCCTTGGTAGAGGAAAACCTACAAAAAAAAGAAACGGCTCAGAATCGTAGTGACGCCATACCAGCACTGGACCCCATCTGACAAAGAGTTGCAATTGATCCAAATCAATCGCAAGTCCTCTAATCAATCGCAACTTTGCAGTCTATCTCTTATGTACATAGTTGCGATTGATATCAATCGCAAATAGGTTGATATCAACTCTTTGTAAGACAGGGCCCTGGGACCCGTTCCACAAAACTTGTCATCAGTGACAAATGACCAGTTTATTTTTACTGGAGTCCTTGCTTCTGATTGGTAATCAGCAGATTTGTAACTGATTTTTGTCATTTGTCATTGAAAAAGGCTTTGTGAAACGGGTTCCTGGAATGCAATTGTCTATAATTTGAAGTCGAATCGGCTTGTATTCTGACCAGAAGACTTTGATGCACTTACATTCATGTTAGTATTCTTATCGTTATTTAAAAGCTAAATCGGAAGGATGATGTTTGTTTAGATTTACTTATCTAATATAACTACCATATCTTCAAACATCTAATCGCAGGACAATCGTGTAGAGTGCGATGGGCGTTTCAGAGAAGAGGACTAAGACTTCTCTTGATATATTACCCATGTTATGTTGTTATTTTCTTTTCTTTTATGTCATATTGATTGTATCTATGTGCAGTGAAATTCATTTCTGTTGTTATTGTTTAAATTTTTGGAAAAAATATATAATTAACAGTTTTAAATCAGTGAACAAGATAGCTTTCATGTGGACTGTTAAAATGGTACAGAGTATATGTAGTGAATATTCATGTTAAAATTATATGAAGCAATATTACAAATCTTATATTGATTAGCAGTACTATATATGATTAATTCAATGTAAAACAAAATTTAAAAAGAGTATTAATTTGTTTTTTTGTAGCTGATGCTGTGATATGTTTACAAGGTCGGGCTTTAATATGAAAGAAGGATATGATGTTTAATATACAGATTAAAATGAGAGAGAGTCGATTAGCCAGAAATTATAGTAGCTGTCAAACCTTTATGAACTTCTTAGCATACTGTTAATGGATATCTTGTTTGGTTTTGGTCTTTGTGTGAAAAGAACCTCCTCCTCCTTCTTCTTCTTCTTCTTCTTCTTCTTCTTCTTCTTCTTCTTCTTCTTCTTCTTCTTCTTCTTCTTCTTCTTCTTCTTCTTCTTCTTCTTCTTCTTCTTCTTCTTCTTCTTCTTCTTCTTCTTCTTCTTCCTCTTCCTCTTCCTCTTCCTCTTCCTCTTCCTCTTCCTCTACCCCTTCCTCTTCCTCTTCCTCTTCCTCTTCCTCTTCCTCCTCCTCTTCCTCCTCCTCTTCCTCTTCCTCTTCCTCTTCCTCCTCCTCTTCCTCTTCCTCTTCTTCTTCGTCTCCGTCTCCTTCTTATTATTATTATTCTTCGTCTTCCTCTTCCTCTTCCTTTTCTTCTTCTTATTCTTCTCCTTCTTCTTCTTCTTATTCTTCGTCTTCGTCTGCTCCCAACTATATTCAAATGGCGAAAATGGAAGAAGAAGAGAGAGCAAGAGAGAGAGAGGGGGGGGGGGTGAATGGAGAGAGAGAGAGAGAAAAAGGGAAATGTGAAAAACGCGCTTTGCAAGCCACGAGTTGTCAACTTGTCATACAATTAATTGCAATACAACGTATGGCAGATTTAATTTGTTCAAATATATATTCATGTATTAACCTAAAAATCTTTGTTTTGTTTTTCAATTATTACGATGCGGCAGCCGCATCAATAATTTGTCAACACGAAAGCACTTCTTGCTTTATATTTCAGAAAGTGCTTATTTGATGATTGACTAGAAGTTATCCCTCCCTCTGCCATCGACGTATACCTATATTGTTTCATCCTCTCAGATCTTTATCCCTCTAAAGTTTCGCAAATTATGGGTCATGTTTTAAACGGTTATATATCCTTTTTAATCATATAAAATGACACAATTTTAAAAAAGAAACGTTTATCTACCGTACTAAAATTAATAATAAAACAGCATTTATTATGCGCCATCGAGATCTAGTAAACTATTCTGAGGCGCAGAGGGATAGAATTAGAATGAAATACATAGAGAAATGAGAAGTGCATGGGGGAGGGGGGAAGAAAAGAAGGAAAAATGCATTTAACTAAAATAACATGCGAACATATATGACTTTAGATTCTTTTTAAATGTTTCTAGGGATTCTAGTGATCGGATCCTCAGTGGAAGAGCATTCCAAAGAGAATGGCGCTGCAGAAATAAACGCCTATTCTCCCAGACTAGACATAATTCTTTGGACTGTTAACTGTTTAGTACCTGAATAACGGAGATTTCTACCTGGGACATATTGGCCCGAATTCACAAAGGAGGTTTGTCGACAAACCTTGGTTTTCGTACGTCATATGACGCGTTTTACGCGTTTTTTACAAACCTGGTTTGTAAAGAACAAAAGGTTTGGCGAAACAAAAGGAGGTTTGAGCTCAAACCTTGGTCTGAGCTCAAACCTTGCTTCGTGATGAATTCGGGCCATTCTGTTTGTGTGTGTGCGTGTCTCTTTCTCTCTTTCCTTCTCTCTCTCTCTCTCTGACTATCTATCCCTATCTTTCATTCCGCCACTCTCTTTATCGCCATCCCGATCTCTCTCAGTCACTGCCAATAAACCCAATATTACTTTGTGTTACTTCGATCAATACTAATTTTGAAATTACGGTATTTTGAATGCCGTCCATCTGATGGCATCCGTGTAAGCTGCTGTTCAGATTGTTTACATTGGACACAATATGCAACGCTATTTTGCTTTGATTGGCAAGCACAAAGCGGAAAATAGCATCAGAGTGTGTCCAACTGAGTTTGCCAATCGATTGGCTCTGTGCTTATGGAAAATGGGATATAATACAGATATTGACTATACAGTGCGTCCCAGAAAAAACGAAACCGAGAAGTATCGATGTTCTATCATAACTTAATCACAACTATAATTAATGAATGATACATATTTGGAAAGCTTAGAGTCTCCTCTTTCATGTGATGCTACTCAGATGATGCATATTTAACGCATGAGTGATTAAAAGCAATTTGAAGGAAGGAAACCAAAAAGACATTTGGCGGGCGGTATCTGAATTTCGAAGAAAACTTCACATTTCTAGAAAGTTGAGTTTCTGCCCTTTCATATGACACCTCATTCAGGAAAAATGAGCGAGGAATGACAAAGTTCTGTTTGTGTAAAGTAGTGCTTGCATTTCCATAATTTTATTAAACGAATTCGTTTTCACTGGCTGCCTGCCAGAAGAGTTGTATCGCCGTACATTAGACCATTTTCGTAATGTAACCAAATTTAATGCATATAAGTAGTCCTTGTGAAGTGCCTCAATACAAATTATTTCATTCACCCGATAAGAATAATAGTATTTCAATAGACAGAATCCGAACTGCATACATTATTATTTTGATCTCGGTTGAGTGAATTCTCCCGTCCTCTTTGCCTTCCGTCTCGTTACTAAAGCATCCTACTACCGTAATACTCCGGCTCTAGGTACGTGCCACAAGAGAAATCTAGTTATATTAAAAAAAATTGTTTTGGAATAGGTATAGGCCTAAGGTCAATTCAGTGAAAACAAATTATTAAAACGATCAAACAATTTCAGAACATTTTAAAGACAATATAGTCTTTCTTCCCCGCTCGCAACTTTAAAAACAATATGATTTCAGGTATCGAAGTGCCTGCATGACTACCAAATCTAGACAACGATCGAGGTACCTGAATATCGTTATATAAGATCATCAAGGTGCCCCAATGTATATACATGTTTATATATATGTATATATATTTTTTTTTAATCGAAATTATTTTTAAACACGAATCTTCGCTTTTGACCTGCGTGCACCATTTAGAAACCGTAAATTGTGGGCAACGAGATGCCCGAATATCGTCATATTCCAGTATCGAGGTACCGAATATTATGAACTTTGTAGAGCCATGTATTCAGCAAGGTGTCCGCATACATGATTGTATACAGGCCCGCCGGAAGCAGTTTGGGATTGGGGGAGCAAACATTCCAGGGGGCTCACCTTCCAGGGGCAGTGACGTATTGAAAAAAAAAACGTTCGGAAGAGGGGGGGGGGGTAGAAAAATCTGCATCACCACCAGTCTTACACGTTACATGCAGGTCCCGCGGAACTTTTAACGATCAGGTAGAGCGTAATTTGGCGTGGGTTTTTTTAGGCATTTACTTACGGTTAAATGAGCATCCAGGGGCCCTCTTTAAGGCCATTGACGTGTTCCCGGGAGGGGAGAGCCCCCGGAATCTCAGGGGTTTTAGGTATTTAATTACGGTCAGATTAGCATCCAGGGGCCCGCCTTAGGGCCCTTGGTGGGGTCCAGGGGGCAGAGCCCCCGGACGCTCAGGGGTTTTAGGTATTTAATAAGGGTCAGATGAGCATTCAGGGGCCCGCTTAGGGCCCTTGGTGGGGTCTAGGGAGCAGAACCCCCGGAAGCTCAGGGGTTTTAGGTATTTAATTACGGTCAGATGAGCACCCAGGGGCCCGTTTTACGGCCCTTGGTGGGGTCAAGGGGGCAGAACCCCCGGAAGCTCAGGGGTTTTAGGTATTTAATTACGGTCAGATGAGCATCCAGGGGCCCGCCTTAGAGCCCTTGGTGGGGTCCAGGGGGGCAGAAGCCCCGGAAGCTCAGGGGTTTTAGGTATTTAATTACGGTCAGATGAGCATCCAGGGGCCCGCCTTAGAGCCCTTGGTGGGGTCCAGGGGGGCAGAAGCCCCGGAAGCTCAGGGGTTTTAGGTATTTAATAAGGGTCAGATGAGCATTCAGGGGCCCGCCTTAGGGCCCTTGGTGGGGTCAAGGGGCATAACCCCTGGAAGCTCGGGGTTTTTAGGCATTTATATTACGGTCAGATGAGCATCCAGGGGCCCGCCTTAGAGCCCTTAGTGGGGTCCAGGGGGCAGAGCACCCGGAAGCTCAGGGGTTTTAGGTATTAAAAAGGGTCAGATGAGCATTCAGGGGCCCGCTAAGGGTCCTTGGTGGGGTCAAGGGGCATAACCCCTGGAAGCTCAGGGGTTTTAGGTATTTAATTACGGTCAGATGAGCATCCAGGGGCCCGCCTTAGAGCCCTTGGTGGGGTCCAGGGGGGCAGAAGCCCCGGAAGCTCAGGGGTTTTAGGTATTTAATTACGGTCAGATGAGCATCCAGGGGCCCGCCTTAGAGCCCTTGGTGGGGTCAAGGGGCATAACCCCTGGAAGCTCGGGGTTTTTAGGCATTTAATTACGGTCAGATGAGCATCCAGGGGCCCGCCTTAGAGCCCTTGGTGGGGTCAAGGGGCATAACCCCTGGAAGCTCAGGGGTTTTAGGTATTTAATTACGGTCAGATGAGCATCCAGGGGCCCGCCTTAGAGCCCTTAGTGGGGTCCAGGGGGCAGAGCACCCGGAAGCTCAGGGGTTTTAGGTATTAAAAAGGGTCAGATGAGCATCCAGGGGCCCGCCTTAGGGCCCTTGGTGGGGTCAAGGGGCATAACCCCTGGAAGCTCGGGGTTTTTAGGCATTTAATTACGGTCAGATGAGCATCCAGGGGCCCGCCTTAGGGCCCTTGGTGGGGTCAAGGGGCATAACCCCTGGAAGCTCTTGGGTTTTTAGGCATTTAATTACGGTCAGATGAGCATCCAGGGGCCCGCCTTAGGGCCCTTGGTGGGATCAAGGGGCATAACCCCTGGAAGCTCGGGGTTTTTAGGCATTTAATTACGGTCAGATGAGCATCCAGGGGCCCGCCTTAGAGCCCTTGGTGGGGTCAAGGGGCATAACCCCTGGAAGCTCAGGGGTTTTAGGTATTTAATTACGGTCAGATGAGCATCCAGGGGCCCGCCTTAGAGCCCTTAGTGGGGTCCAGGGGGCAGAGCACCCGGAAGCTCAGGGGTTTTAGGTATTAAAAAGGGTCAGATGAGCATCCAGGGGCCCGCCTTAGGGCCCTTGGTGGGGTCAAGGGGCATAACCCCTGGAAGCTCGGGGTTTTTAGGCATTTAATTACGGTCAGATGAGCATCCAGGGGCCCGCCTTAGGGCCCTTGGTGGGGTCAAGGGGCATAACCCCTGGAAGCTCTTGGGTTTTTAGGCATTTAATTACGGTCAGATGAGCATCCAGGGGCCCGCCTTAGGGCCCTTGGTGGGATCAAGGGGCATAACCCCTGGAAGCTCGGGGTTTTTAGGTATTTTATTACGGTCAGATGAGCATCCAGGGGCCCGCCTTAGGGCCCTTGGTGGGGTCAAGGGGCATAGCCCCTGGAAGCTCGGGGTTTTTTAGGTATTTAATTACGGTCAGATGAGCATCCAGGGGCCCGCCTTAGGGCCCTTGGTGGGGTCAAGGGGCATAACCCCTGGAAGCTCGGGGTTTTTAGGCATTTAATTACGGTCAGATGAGCATCCAGGGGCCCGCCTTAGGGCCCTTGGTGGGGTCAAGGGGCATAACCCCTGGAAGCTCGGGGTTTTTAGGCATTTAATTACGGTCAGATGAGCATCCAGGGGCCCGCCTTAGGGCCCTTGGTGGGGTCAAGGGGCATAACCCCTGGAAGCTCTTGGGTTTTTAGGCATTTAATTACGGTCAGATGAGCATCCAGGGGCCCGCCTTAGGGCCCTTGGTGGGGTCAAGGGGCATAACCCCTGGAAGCTCGGGGTTTTTAGGTATTTTATTACGGTCAGATGAGCATCCAGGGGCCCGCCTTAGGGCCCTTGGTGGGGTCAAGGGGCATAGCCCCTGGAAGCTCGGGTTTTTTTAGGTATTTAATTACGGTCAGATGAGCATCCAGGGGCCCGCCTTAGGGCCCTTGGTGGGGTCAAGGGGCATAACCCCTGGAAGCTCGGGGTTTTTAGGCATTTAATTACGGTCAGATGAGCATCCAGGGGCCCGCCTTAGGGCCCTTGGTGGGGTCAAGGGGCATAGCCCCTGGAAGCTCGGGGGGTTTTAGGTATTTAATTACGGTCAGATGAGCATCCAGGGGCCCGCCTTAGAGCCCTTGGTGGGGTCCAGGGGGGCAGAAGCCCCGGAAGCTCAGGGGTTTTAGGTATTTAATAAGGGTCAGATGAGCATTCAGGGGCCCGCCTTAGGGCCCTTGGTGGGGTCAAGGGGCATAACCCCTGGAAGCTCGGGGTTTTTAGGCATTTATATTACGGTCAGATGAGCATCCAGGGGCCCGCCTTAGAGCCCTTAGTGGGGTCCAGGGGGCAGAGCACCCGGAAGCTCAGGGGTTTTAGGTATTAAAAAGGGTCAGATGAGCATTCAGGGGCCCGCTAAGGGTCCTTGGTGGGGTCAAGGGGCATAACCCCTGGAAGCTCAGGGGTTTTAGGTATTTAATTACGGTCAGATGAGCATCCAGGGGCCCGCCTTAGAGCCCTTGGTGGGGTCCAGGGGGGCAGAAGCCCCGGAAGCTCAGGGGTTTTAGGTATTTAATTACGGTCAGATGAGCATCCAGGGGCCCGCCTTAGAGCCCTTGGTGGGGTCAAGGGGCATAACCCCTGGAAGCTCGGGGTTTTTAGGCATTTAATTACGGTCAGATGAGCATCCAGGGGCCCGCCTTAGAGCCCTTGGTGGGGTCAAGGGGCATAACCCCTGGAAGCTCAGGGGTTTTAGGTATTTAATTACGGTCAGATGAGCATCCAGGGGCCCGCCTTAGAGCCCTTAGTGGGGTCCAGGGGGCAGAGCACCCGGAAGCTCAGGGGTTTTAGGTATTAAAAAGGGTCAGATGAGCATCCAGGGGCCCGCCTTAGGGCCCTTGGTGGGGTCAAGGGGCATAACCCCTGGAAGCTCGGGGTTTTTAGGCATTTAATTACGGTCAGATGAGCATCCAGGGGCCCGCCTTAGGGCCCTTGGTGGGGTCAAGGGGCATAACCCCTGGAAGCTCTTGGGTTTTTAGGCATTTAATTACGGTCAGATGAGCATCCAGGGGCCCGCCTTAGGGCCCTTGGTGGGGTCAAGGGGCATAACCCCTGGAAGCTCGGGGTTTTTTAGGTATTTAATTACGGTCAGATGAGCATCCAGGGGCCCGCCTTAGGGCCCTTGGTGGGGTCAAGGGGCATAGCCCCTGGAAGCTCGGGGTTTTTTAGGTATTTAATTACGGTCAGATGAGCATCCAGGGGCCCGCCTTAGGGCCCTTGGTGGGGTCAAGGGGCATAACCCCTGGAAGCTCGGGGTTTTTAGGCATTTAATTACGGTCAGATGAGCATCCAGGGGCCCGCCTTAGGGCCCTTGGTGGGGTCAAGGGGCATAGCCCCTGGAAGCTCGGGGGGTTTTAGGTATTTAATTACGGTCAGATGAGCATCCAGGGGCCCGCCTTAGGGCCCTTGGTGGGGTCAAGGGGCATAGCCCCTGGAAGCTCGGGGTTTTTTAGGTATTTAATTACGGTCAGATGAGCATCCAGGGGCCCGCCTTAGGGCCCTTGGTGGGGTCAAGGGGCATAACCCCTGGAAGCTCGGGGTTTTTAGGCATTTAATTACGGTCAGATGAGCATCCAGGGGCCCGCCTTAGGGCCCTTGGTGGGGTCAAGGGGCATAACCCCTGGAAGCTCTTGGGTTTTTAGGCATTTAATTACGGTCAGATGAGCATCCAGGGGCCCGCCTTAGGGCCCTTGGTGGGGTCAAGGGGCATAACCCCTGGAAGCTCGGGGTTTTTTAGGTATTTAATTACGGTCAGATGAGCATCCAGGGCCCGCCTTAGGGCCCTTGGTGGGGTCAAGGGGCATAGCCCCTGGAAGCTCGGGTTTTTTTAGGTATTTAATTACGGTCAGATGAGCATCCAGGGGCCCGCCTTAGGGCCCTTGGTGGGGTCAAGGGGCATAACCCCTGGAAGCTCGGGGTTTTTTAGGTATTTAATTACGGTCAGATGAGCATCCAGGGGCCCGCCTTAGGGCCCTTGGTGGGGTCAAGGGGCATAGCCCCTGGAAGCTCGGGGGTTTTTAGGTATTTAATTACGGTCAGATGAGCATCCAGGGGCCCGCCTTAGGGCCCTTGGTGGGGTCAAGGGGCATAGCCCCTGGAAGCTCGGGGTTTTTTTAGGTATTTAATTACGGTCAGATGAGCATTTTTTATACCTTACTTGTGACTTTGGCAGGTCACTTATTTGTTTTCTCCGTCTTTCTTTCTTTTTCTCTTTAACATACTTTTCAAAAAGTGAGGGGGTGGGGGGGGGGGGGGGGCTCGAGCCCAGTCACTCTGCAGACCATGACATTAAGGCCTCTAAATAAGCGTATTTTTCGCCCGACTGTAATTTGGGAATTTCTTATTTTCCAACAAACGCATAAAAAGGTATGACTTACCAAAAAATGGAGAAAAAATACCGGAAAATCATGTCATAACAGCAACATTTGTAAATCACTGGTATCGAATAAGAAATACCCCCCCCCCCCATCAGTACGCCAGCGTTCAGGGGCTCATGTCTTCTCACCCAGGGGCGGATCCACGTAGCGATTTTCCCGGGCCGGCCTCCCCCCCCCCCCCACCTAGCCCCCCAAAACGATAAAAAAAAATAGGATAATAACGTAAAGTAAACCTTTTTTAAAACACAAAACAAAAGCGCCCCCCCCCCAAAAAAAAAAAAATAAATAAATAAATAAATAAAAAAAATAATAATAATAATTGATTCACTGACCGGCTGAGTGGGCACTAAATTTTTCGTCCAAAACTCGATCAAAAAAGGAAAGAAGAAAGGTGCTCTACCCCCCTCTCGACTTATTCGCCGGCCGGCTGAGTCGACGCTAAATTTTGTATTAAGATTTGGCTCCCCCCCCCCCCCCCCCCTTGTCGCCGGCTGGATCCTCTGCAGGCGCGGATCCACAGGGGGGGGGGGGGGGGCTGACAACAGCATTTTTATTTTATTTTTATTTTGTATTATGAAAAAAATAAAAAAATATCACGAAGAAGGCCAAACCAACAAAAAAGTGGTCTTACCCACCTCCCCCCCCCCCCCCCCGCTTAATTACCGGCTGGCTGAGTCGGGGTAAAATATTTCCTGAAAAATTGGACAAAAAAAGTGCCTCCTACCCCCCCCCCCCCCCGCAATTGAGTCGCAACTAATATTTTCTCACGGATTGGGCCCCCCCCCCTCCTCCCGCCGGCTGGATCCGCCACTGTTCTCACCCCTATAACAAAACAAAAAACAGACACGCTTTCCCATTCTCGCACAATATGTCCACGATATGCGCGTATCGCTAACCTCCATTGATAAATACCGTATAGGTGGCATGCGCAATGTTTATGAAATTTAATTCTTGTGAACTTTCCTTTTTTCTTTGAATGGAATTGTATATGTGATTTAATTCAGGTTTTTATTATTGTTACGTTCTTGTGGGTTAAAAATACAAACCATGTTTACTCCTTTACTGTTTTTTTTCTATTGGAGGGGGGGGGGGGCGTTTTTTTTTTTTTTTGGGGGGGGGGGGGGCAAAAATGCGTTTTGCCCCCCCCCCCCCCTGCCTCCCTCCCCCCCCCCCCCCCCCCACTTCCGGCGCCTATGATTGTATATCTTTCTTAGTGTGTTATGAATACAAAATAGCATTTGCATCATAATGAAAATGTCATTCGTTTATCACTCGCGAATATAATGTGAATTCTAAATAATATTAGGCAAAAAGTTGCCCAATTTGTATCCGACGTGAGGGCGATTATGTGCCATACGCCCATGGTCATACCGACTTTTCGGTAAATTAATGATTTTGCATGATTTACCCAGTGTTGGATAAAAAGAAAATACCCAACTTTTAACCAACAAAAATTTACCCGATCAGAAAAGTAATACCAGAAGTTATTATGGAGCATACGTGTTAAAGACTAAGGGGCACTGCATAAGAACGAATGTTCAGAATACAGGATTTGTTTGGATCGTGTACAAAATGAATGGAAATTTATAATAAGACGTATATCAATATCAATATACTCATCTGACCTTAATTCCTAAGACCCCTGATCTTGCCAGGGCTCTGCCCCCTGGACCCCACCAGGCCCTATGGTGGGCCCGGGGGCTCTCCAGGGGGCCTGTACCCGCACCAAGGGCCCCATGGCGGGCCCCTCGATGCTCATTTGACCGTAATTTACTCCCTAAAACCCCTGAGCTTCATGGGGCTTAGTCCTAGACCCCACACCAATTATAGTAACCTTACCAGTTTCACAGATTTTGTGTACAAATATGTTCATCTGACCGTTATCACATGCCTAAAATTACCCCCTGAACTTCCCAGGCTCCGGCCCAGGCTATACGCCCTTGATGCCGTACGTGGCTTATTTGCCCCTAGGCCCTACGCCAGTAACGCTACGCTCTACCTGATCGTTAATAATTAACCCCCCCCCTCCCCCAAAAAAAAAAAAAAAAAAAAAAAAGTTTTTGCTCATTACGTCACTGGCGATACCAACGGAAATACAGATTTGCCGTCGCATTTCGCCCCCCCCCCCCCCCTCCTCGGTCATGATGGTCCATGGTGTAACCATAGACTTTAATGTATAAACATGTTTATTAAATTATGGTTTCAGGGTCGGCCCCCGGGAATATAACTTCATGCCATGGCGGTACGTGTTCTGTGTATGCCTGTGGGCGAGTATTTGTCGATGGCCCTCGCTTTGTTGGAGTCCGTAAATTCTGCCGAGCGAAGCGAGTCAGAGAAACCGCTCGGTTTCTCTGACTCGCTTCGCTTGCCAGAATTTACGGACTCGAAAAGGCGAGGGCCAACGACAAGAGGCTAGTGGGCGAGTCACACCTCGATGAATCCCGGCCCCGCCCCCAGCCCGGCGGCGCGCCCAAGCAGCGGCCAGCGCCACCTATATACCACAGAGCGCGAAGTTCAGGCGCTATCTCACAAGTTACACGTTACGAAAATACGACTCGACTATCTCCTGATCAAACTTAAGAACCAGACTACGCGCGAAAATAGTCAAATTTGACTGAATACCCAAAATACAACCACCAACAAGCAACAGAAGTTGTTACGTCAATCAGGGAGTATATTAATTAGTTCCATGGTATGGTAATATTATCTACGCCCGGTACTCGTACGGGAATTATTGGCGAGGACTAGTACTGCAGCAGGCCGCCCATCTAGCGGGCAGCCAACAGGTTGATAAACTATGGAAGGAGATGAAGTATTCGTGTCACCCATGATGGATGGAAAACAAGGGCTCGTTGCTGTGGATGTCGTGGTGTTGGTGGTATACTTTGTGCTTGTTCTTGCTGTCGGTTTGGGAGTGAGTATCATTTTCTTCTGTTTTTATTTATTGCTATGTTATGAACTATGCTCAATTGCCAATTCAATCAATGAGCTCTATATGAGTATGACCATATTGCCTCGCTCGTGCGGAGCACTAGAAAGTGGTATCTTTGTATGGTCATATATGGGAGCCTGGAGCTGCGTACGTTAAAGGTAAAGACTAGCATTGGAAACGCCCCAATTTCAAAAAATGAAATGGAAGCTCTTATTACCAATCATGTGAAAGAATATGTTTTGACTATAACATGATGATACCAATTTTGCCGGGAAACCGCCTACTAATTGATAAAAGTGAAACAGATTAGAAGCGAGAAAGCTCAGATATATATTAAATCATGTGTTTTTTACAGATTTTTTTTTTTTTTTTTTTTTTTTTGTCCAGCTTATACATGTATGTTAAGCCAATACTCTGTACATTCGAGTCGTTAGACATAATTCATTTATATACGAGTGAAATTCATTCGTTTTGTCAAATTATGCATTTATATGCTTACGGGTAGTGAGGATTTTATTTTCTTTAAAAGGAAACAAAAGGATATTATATTGATAGTGATTCTCTGTTTACAAGAGGAAAGGATAGAAGTATCATTTCGATAGATGTTTAATGTGTTATATATTTAGGTAATCAAAGAAAAGAGAATGCCTTATAAAATGAGGACATTTTTTTGTAAGAGGAAGACTAGTTTGTAGGGATTTATTTTGAACTGCTGAAACTCCCCTTCATATCCATGATTCATCCTTTCATATTAATAGGATATCCCTCATTCACATTCACCCTTTTCATCCACCATCCTTTCATCTGTCTATCTTTCTCTCTCTCATTGGTTTCAATGTTCACCTGATGCAGTCAAGCTTATAGTATAATTTACATATACTATGAATATTCAATATATACCCTTTGTTTATGTTTGAATATTCAAGAATACTTTGTGATGCTAATTTGTACTTGTATGGGACTTTATGAATATTTATTGGTTTCTTCTACTTTGCATGGAATGTATGTGGAATGCTCCATAGCATGCTGTTTATGCTTTGACACATTAAAACCTGGTCAGTTAGCCAGTAGTTATCAATCCTAGAACATGTCTGCTGGGCTGCCTCTGTGTTAAGAGTGTTAGGAATTACTGTTAGAACCGCAACCCTACAATATATTTGGTAAATTAGTTTATCTATTGGTGTGTGAGAGATAAACGCATGTGTCGTGCACGTGTGCGTAGTCCCATATACATCTTTCTGTGTACAGTGCTTGTAACTTTACCAAGACTGGGCCAAATTTCTTATCATTTTCATGATTCCAGAACCTTGCAGTACGTATATGCTTATGCTTATATACTTATATGCTAGATGATCAACCTTTTTTGATTGATTCCACAACGTTTCTTTCACAATGCAATCGCATGACCATAACTGGTCTTTATCTTTAACGTTTTTTATTTATGCCGTATTGTTGTTGCGTGTCTCAACGAATTGGGTATCTGCAGAGATCATATTTTATTTCAAAATATATCTTGGCATTTATATGAATGACATATAATTGTGGGTGGTGCATAATTATGATGCTGCCTAGCTTGATGCATATATTTTTGGTAAAATCACTGTCAGCAAAGTGAGTCATGAGGACAATCTCCACAACAACAGCTTTATTATATAGTTTAAAAATTGATACTAATCAGTGAAATGTGATGCTACATAATGTAATTTAAAAAGGATATAGGGCAGACAAGTCTACCAGTACCTCGATCTATACTAGATCTGTTTGGTATTTTTGTTTGTTTTATGTGATGAAAGAATGAAAATCACTCCAGTGAGATTGTCACTATCTCTGAAACTCCCTGCTATCATCCCATTAATGTAGAAATGGACCAAATGAATGTTCCTGTCAAATGCCAACTTGTGCACATACACTGTATACATGTCCAGCAGCCCCCCCCCCCCCCCCCCTGCCCACATCCCCTGTGTCATCCTATCTAGCTTTTAAACGTTGTTCAATGTCCTTCCTTTTTTTGACCCCTCCCTCTTTTTGACTCCTCCTTCTGGCACCAATTTTTAAAGAACATTTTAGTGTCAATGGTGATATTTCTTAATGTCATTAATTGTTTTTATCGGAATTGATTGTCATGACCTTTGTGACTGATCCTCGAAGAGGCTAGAGACCAATTGACTCATAATATATGGGGTCAGATATTGTATCAATATTTGATTCCAGCGGCATTTAAAGAACAATTATTACTTAACTTCTTAATGTATTTTTTTACCTCTGATAATTTGACCTCAGCTGACATTTGACCTCTGATATTTTATCACTGACATTTTAACCTGTAACATTTCGACCTCTGATTTTTCTACCTCCGTCATTTTTTACATTTGACATTTTCACCTTTGATATTTTTACCACTGATATTTGAATGCCTCCACCCACTGAAAAGGGGTGCCAGATCGAGGCATTATGTTCTTGTTAAAGCGATATCTCAAGAACCACCTGAGATATCAAATATAATTTGGTGATAGTGTGTATCACTGAATAAAGACAATCTGATTAGATTTCTTGTTAGTGGGTCAAAGGTCATAGAGGTCAACTTCTGAATTTCCAGCTATAAGCCTCCTGTTATCGCACATACTCTCGAACCATTAGAAATATGAGGCTCAAACTTGGTGATAATATTACCATAGGAAAGTGATAACAGTACCATAGGAAGACGATATGATCAGATATTAGATTAGTGGGCCAAAGGTCACAGAGGTCAATGTCTGAAATTCTAGATATTCGCAATATATCTCAAGAACCACTAGAGATATGAGGCTCAAACTTGCCATAGGAAGATGATCTGATCAGATTTTGGGTAATAGGTCAAAGGTCAAAGGTACCGTTACAGATGTTTTAATCAATTGATGATCTGAATTATGTGAATTTTATTGTAAAACAGTAATAATTATTGAATTTTGTGAATCACAGAGATGTTACACTCACTTTTTATTTTATCATTTCAAGTGCCAATATGCCTAGAACAGCAATCGTATACCCTTGTTTCCCGATTAAGGCTACTGCATGTATTTATAATTGATGAGAATCCTTCCAAATTGCACTCAAGACCTACACTCTACACTCCAGACAAATAATATACAAATAGTGAATGGTCTTTATTCCTGCAATGGTACAAGATTTTGCACGAGGTGAAAGATTAGAGACGCTATATTCAACGAGGCGCAACCGAGTTGAATGGAGCGTCTCATCTTTCACCGAATGCAAAATATTGTTCCATTGCACGAATAAAGACCAATCACTATTTGTTTTATACAACACCTTGGACGTTAACAGGCTTAAAACAGTTTTCCTAGGCCTAAATCTCAGCAAATTTTTTTTTTGTATTCAATTGATGAAATTGCTGATAGTGAGCGCGCACTATTGGGCAGGCAGCAAACCACAAGCGTACCATGCGCCGCGCGTACCAACCTTTATGTTTAGTGTTCGCGGAGTGCAATTTCGTTTGATCCTTTCGCACCATTGCACTCTGACGTCACTTAGCTCACAATATACTTTGTACATCGTTGGTGACGTCAGAGTGCAATGGTGCGAAAGGATCAAACGGAATTGCACTGCTGGAGAATGATGCTGTTCAATGGTACTTTTAGCGCATGTCATGTGATCAAGAATTGACCAATGAGGTTGCAAGAATCTTAGTAGGCGTTGTATAAATTTTAATATTGCACCCTAGTCCCTACCCATAAATACGCAAACAAATGATCTTTCTCTTCTTGAGTGCCTGCGTTAAATTTCATTATACTTGTTTTGCATACTTCTTTGAGTAGAAAAATATTAATTAGCGTGAAGTTACTCTCTAATAACACTTTTGAGTATGGAATTTTGTATGTATTGTTTGTTTGTATGTCATAAAACATTGATTTGTGTTTCTTTTCCATGTTCTCTAGTCGATGTGTCGATCCAATCGTGGTAGCACTGAGGGATATTTCTTAGCTGGTGGATCAATGCTATGGTTTCCTGTGAGTATTACTTTAGTCTCTTTTGGTTTTAGCTCAAGTTCAAGTTCATTTTATTAATCAATACTTTTATTAGAAAATAGAAATATACAATGGTAGCAACATACAAATGATATTGATATATTGCATGAAAATAACAAAACAGAGAAGAAAGAAGATTAGAAATTACACACAAACAGTAATAAAAGTACATGTATGTATTTGGAGACAAGACAGGAAGGCCTGCCTTATGGGCAGGGGCGTAGCTAGACCTTTTTCACTGGGGGGGGGGGGGGGGGGGGGGGTGTAGAGGCTACCAATTACTGTCAAATACATTAATGCCAATGTACCAATGTCTACCAATTTAACCCTATGAACCCGGAGCTGAGGCTTAAGTTTCTTACAAACTATACATGCGTGTGCGCACATGGTCATTTTCCTTGACCTCATAAATATCTGGTTTATCTTTGTCAAGACTAGTCAGCATTGTACATGTAGCTATATAACAAAATGTGCAACCACGGTAAGCTTGAGCGCCGTTGGGGTGACAATGAAATGGCCTTTGAGACACAGGTTCTCCATCACTTTCTGTCTTCAGCTGTTCTACATTGTAGTTATATGCTTTTTGCTCAGTTTTTGTTGGACCATACTATCCGTCAGCCTGTACTATCCGCACCCCCCTCCCCCTTCACACTCTGTTAACCTTCCCCCTACTATTTACCTACATGTAACCCAGGCTAAGGAAACCCACGCTGTTCTCACTCGAATAACTTACCCTGGATTATATCTGATTGGACGCGGCATTTTCGCCTTCACCGGTTATCACCGCTCTCCTTCACCCCAGACTATTTTGACATCTAATCTCACTTGAGGGCCTATATTGCAAATGTACAGGCACATACATATACATGTATCGATGTATCATAACATTATTATCTTGAATACATTTTCAGTACAGCCCTGAGAGAATTCTTGATTGGTAGCCCATTTTTGGTACCTACACTAGTACACTGTATGTTGCAAAACATATTTGGGATGATATAGCTGAGTACCGGTATAGCTCAACTCATAATGAATATTTTGCAAATGAAGCAGTATGATATTGCTCCAGCCTCAGCCCCAGCTTTTCACCTTCCCAGCCAAAATGCCAGCGCAAAGCTGAAGCCTTTCCCTAAAAAGCGTGTAAACGCCTTCTAATGTTTGATCTCCATATATGAAAATGTAACGATCAATCATCAAAATTTCACTGCTTGAAAAATTCAGTACGATCCAAACGATCTGCTCTTACAGGTGTAGGTAGGTTTAATAGCAAAATATAGTGACATAAAAAGATGCGTCTGGCCCAGGGAAAAAACTACCTAAAAATTGTTTGGGGCTACTTTTCAAGCTTGCTTGCATGAAAATAACACTTATTAATTTGTTTTGCATTGAACTTTATGCAAAATTGGGGGCTCTTTTGGGGGCTCTTTTGGCATTTCGGGGCTAATTTGCTCCGAGCCCCTGTGTATTTTTTCCCCTGGTCCGGCCTCCGGCGTGCCAATAGCACGTTTATTGAAAATCGTAATTTATCACACTGCGGTACATGTAGAAGCAGATCGTTTGGATATAGAGCTGGTAAGTGCATCTCGATGAGGCTTAATGTTAGCTAAACTTTAATTCAGATACCCGGGTTACCGGGACATGTCAAAAATAGAAGTTTTAATTAATAGACATCCCGGCCCCCTCCCCCCTCCCCCCCCCCCCCCACTCAGTGTCATTTAGGGTACGCATATGCATGTTCCCTCCTTTTGAAAACACCCCTCTAAGTCTGGTGTGTAAAGTCAATACGGGCCGGATTTTTGTGTACTATGAGCCAGACTTTGATGCGTGAAAAGTACCCCTTTACCGGACATTTTGGGAACACGCATGGTATCCCTCCGTTCACGGAGTGGGGGGCCAGGTAGACATCTCTATCTATTATTCAAATTTGCGCTCCAGACGTTTCTTTGTGCATGCAACTTTATTTTGCCGAGCTACCTTACTATATATTTTCATGAAGATTGAATACAAATTCGAAGTCAGATCAAGCGAAATAGTCTTTTTGAAGAAAATACAGATGGAGTATATATATGTGTTAACTTCTTTTTGTGGATACAGGTAGGAGCTTCCTTGTTTGCAAGTAACATTGGTAGTGAGCACTTCATAGGACTTGCAGGGTCAGGAGCATCATCCGGTCTGGGTGTGGGAGCCTTTGAGCTCAATGTAAGTCTTCTTCTAGTATATCTTCCAATTCCAATAACTTACGATTACTCAATGTGTATACCGGTAATAATAATAAAAGCCATATTTGTATGGCACTTAAAAGTATGTTTGTATTCGCTTTCATCATAATTATTGTCACCCCATCATTTTTAACCATAGAATTCCACTGTTCCATTTTAAGTTTTGTAGGTTGATTTTATACATTCTAGCTATAAAACATACTTTGTATTTTCAGGTGATTTGTACCCTTAACCAAAACAGTGTGACAGGGAAAAATTTAATGAAAACATTTCGGGGGCTACTTTTCAAACTTGCTTGCATGAAAATAACACTCTTTAATTTGTTTTACATTGAACTCTATGCAAATTGGGGCTCTTTTTTTACTTTCGAGGGCTCTTTTGGGCATTTCGGGGGCTAATTTGCCCCGATCCCCGTGTATTTTTTCCCTGCAGTGTGATATTAATACACCACCCAAGACGTTTGATCATTGTTAGATGCTGCCTTTAAGTGTCGGCTTGCATGGTGATGTACATGTAGATATACAGTAGGCTTGCGGGTGCACCATGTGAGAGAGAGAGAGAGGGTTGAGGAGTCCTGGAAATGACTCTGACTCTACACACCCCCAAGAAAGATTACCGAGTCAGAGTCCTTTCGAGGACTCCTCAACCCTCTCTCTCTCTCTCTCACATGGTGCACCCGCAAGCCTATTGATCATTGTTATTTTGTTGCAGGCCATTATCTTGCTTCAAGTGCTGGGATGGATCTTTCTACCAGTGTACCTTGCTTCTGGGATCTATACCATGCCTGAATATCTGCAGAAGAGGTTTGGAGGCAGGAGGATCAGAATGTACATTGCTGTTGTCTCACTTATCTTATACATCTTCACCAAGATATCGGTAAGAACACCGTCTTCCATTGCTGTTGTCTCACTTATCTTATACATCTTCACCAAGATATCGGTAAGAACACTGTATTCCATTGCTGTTGTCTCACTTATCTTATACATCTTCACCAAGATATCGGTAAGAACACTTTCTTCCATTGCTGTTGTCTCACCTATCTTATACATCTTCACCAAGATATCGGTAAGAACACTTTCTTCCATTGCTGTTGTCTCACTTATCTTATACATCTTCACCAAGATATCGGTAAGAACACTTTCTTCCATTGCTGTGCTTTCAGATTTAATGCCCCTTCGTCTTTACAAAGACATCAGTAAGACTTCCATTGCTGTGCTTTCAGATGTAATGCCCTTTTGTCTTTACAAAGACATCGGTAAGAACACTTTCTTCCATTGCTGTGCTTTCAGCTTCAATGTTCTTTCCTCTTTACTAAAGCCTCGGTCACAAATGCCATTACGAACTGCTACGAACGCCGTACGAACAATTTTTAGACAATGGAAACTTGGGAAGACAATGGAAAAATAGGGAGATTCGTATGAAATTATGGTTTGTACGAACCTTTGTGACCGTAGCTTTAGATAGCAATAACGACTTTATCTTCTGTTGCAGTTCTTTCTTCTTTACAAAGGTATTAGAAAAGTTTCTATAATCTCGTATTGACCAGCTTATGCCAACTTTTTTATCAGAAATCCAACTGATAATAGGATATTTCTTTCAGATGTGACTAAAGTTATTTGATAGAAAGTTGAAAGCTAATTTGTTTTCTCATCAGAATTCGATATATCAAGATTGTGTTGGAAATGACATGCTTAAAAGGTAACGCAAAAGTTTTTGGAAATTTTGAAAATTGGATGGATAGTATTTCCTTACAATTTTGATTATATTTGAATGCCCATGTGGATGTATTATAAGCACTAGAAAATTTAGCCCCAAAAACACTTGTGCTTTAAGTAGAGAAATTGAATAATCAAAAATTTACAGGTACTCCCTGTAAAATTCAAATATTTCAAATAGCGCCATAAAAGTCTCAGAATATGCAGTTCAGATGTATAATTTCCAAATGGGAATAGCAAATAGGTCGATTGTAGACAAGAAACATGGTTTTAAAGCTAAAGCAATATCAGTCTTGAGAGAGCGCTATACAACATAAAGAGTTTTTTATTCACAATTTCATCACTTTATAGACTTGATTTCAACCGCGACATTGAATATTGTAAAATCGCTTATGCTTCCAATATGTTCATTTGAACCAAATTCATGACCCCATACCCAAACTTTGTATTACCTTTAACCCTAAATGTGCCCACTTTCCATTGACATTGATTTTGTTAAGGTCTAGATTGCATTTTTCCTTTTGAAAATTAGCATTTTGAAGTACATGTTCGATCTGTTTGCAAACTGAATTGTAGCGACAATCGTTGGCCTTTGCTGCTCTTCAATAATACGATGACAAACAGTATTAATTATAAATTAACAGTTGATTCCCCTCGGTTGATTCTTATGTTTGGATTATTTGGCGGGGAGAGATAGAAGTGAACGGTCTTACGCTTTATCCAACGTTGTATTATTATTCTTATTGTTCATCGTCTCTACGATGCTCTTTGAATCAAAAACAGCTTTTATTGTTAGGCTTCCTGAAAGAAATTTTGTTTGCACCCTGTAAATTATGATGATTTTTATCATGTGTTTGATTTTGTTATGATAAAAATCTACTGGCCGTGGGTGCATGCCAATAAGTTCTTTACACCAATCTTTACAAAAATGAGGTGCTATTCGGTGGGGCGTACATATGGCAATCACATGGTAGATCATTAGTACCGGGTCTAATACATTAAAGAGAGCTGAATTTGAACCCAGGCCTTAGGCTACTCCCCCCCCCCTCTCTCTCTCTCTCTCTCTTTCTCTTTCTCTTTCTCTTTTGTCATTGCCCTTCCTTTCCCTTGCTTATTTCCTTTTTGCCACGGAGTATGTACATGTACATGTAATGTGCATGTGCAGGCACGTACGCAGGGGGGTGGGGTGTTTTAGGGGTTAACCCCCCTCAATTTCTTTCTTTCTTTTTGTTCAAGGGGGGGGGGGGGTGCTGAGTAGGAAAAATTGTTTAACAGTAGATTCCCCCTCGTTTGATTCTTTTGTTCGGATTATTTGACGGGGATAGATAGAAGTGAACTCACGTTTGTAATATTATTCTTATTTTTTATCGTCTCTACGATGCACTTTAAATCACTGGTAATTTGATACAGTCCCCCAGGTAACAAATCAATAACATTTGATCAAGGTTTACAGTTACACCTCATATTCTTTCGACAGGGTTGGTTGGTCCTTAAAAAGACCTATTCATGCTCTATCTCAAAATTTTGATAGGGTGAATTTAAGATGAATATTTGATTGAAACTTTTTAGAGGGAGCATACATGTATATTTGTTTGATTATTTTTAGTACAGGGTAAATGGAAAGAGACCTCGCAATATAGGTCACTGAGTTGCCATTTTGTGTTTGATTGATCGCATCTTCAAAAATCATAACTTTCTTACTTTTAATTGGTTTTCCTCAAACTTTTACAGACTAGTTTCTCTAATTTGTCTGCCTTTATTAAAACCGATTTGATATTAGGAGGGACTCCTCCTTTAACCGTTTGAACAAATCTACCACAGTAGCAGGTTTGAGCACATTTGTATGTCTGGATATTGGACTGTGTGATAGACTTAACTTGGAGTGATAGCTCAGTCGGTAGTGACCTTTGGTAAGGCATTAATTCTCATTACCAAGTCCCTCAGAGAGGACCTTGAGCCGTCGGTCTTCTGGTTGCTTACTAACAAGCATTTATTGCTTTCTTAGCTGTCGGGTAAAATAACCACCACTATCACTATCACAAATGTGTTATTCTTGTGTCTTTAGGTTGATCTGTACTCTGGAGCTTTGTTCATCCAGCAAGCCCTTGGATGGAACCTCTATGTGGCCATCTTCTCTTTACTTGCTATCACAGCATTGTATACAGTGACAGGGGGACTGGCTGCTGTCATCTTTACAGATACCTTACAGGCTATTGTCATGTTGACAGGGGCACTCTGGCTTTGTATTAAGAGTAAGTACAGACCTCTGCAGGATGGTGCTTTTAAAAGAGACCTTTTGGCTTTGTGTTTGGAGTATATTCTGGTACTCTGGTCGATTTTGATAAAGGCACTTGTTCTTTATGGAGAATATTAGAATAAAGTTCAGTCAAACATATGTTATGCTATGGTCACATTACCCAAAAGTAGGCTGCTCGGCGGCCGAGCGGCGAGTTTTTAACCAATTCTGCCCGGCGGCTGCCCGGCCACCGAGCGGCGGCCGCCCAGGCACCGCTCGATTTTAGGGCATTGCTCGGTCGCCGCTGAAGTTTTAGCGCGGAGTTAAAATTTGGGCGGCGCCTGCTCACTTTTCACTCGCCGCCCAAAATACGCTCGGTGCCTGGTAGGTCGCCGCCCGGGCACCGACCTAATCGCTGGGCGATGCCTAATTCCAGCAGCGACCGAGCAGGCTACTGATCAGCCGGTCGCTGCTCAGATTTGTGACCATAGCTTAAGTGGCCACCTCTCTATAAAAGCCACCGGTCTATAATGGTCACCTGTATTGCCTCCTTCTAGAAGGGAATGTGTGTTGAAGGACGTATCTAGAAAGACCACCCGTTATTAACAGTGGCCACTGTTTGTGTGTCCTGTAGAGGAGATTGACTGTATAGAACCTTAAAGATTTATTTGATTCTGGTTCTGGATTGAGAGTACATGTAAGATCTTTGCAGATGCTTTTGATAAAACAACAGTTCTTTATGGAGAACAGTTACGCTGCAGATTATGGATAGATTACATGATTCCATTGATTTTCATGTTGGAATACTTTTTTCAGAATATTAGACTAAAATATTATTTCTGTAAAGACATTCTCTTGTGAGTAGACTACTCAATACCGTCGTACTTGGTCTTATAAAATAGGGCCCGCACAGAAACCTAAGTCAGACTTGAGAATCGCATGCACATGCAGTTTTTATTCTTTATTTTCTCTATACTCCCTTAATATTATCCATAATTTGTTCACATAGAATGTCAGGTGACCTTTTGAAAGGTTGATTTTATAGATACTAGCTGTACACAATTGATTTCTTAGGTGAATGATGGTCAAATTAAAGTAACACTTTCTGTGTATTTTGTGTTCGTTTCTTTCATTGTCTTGTGTTGTCTCTATTATCCCACTTTTTTCTACACTTTAGTTGTTCACTGTGTATTGGCATTATTATTCTCTCAAGGTTTTCAGGCAATCGGTGGTTACCAGAATCTTGAACCCCTGTATGCCCAAGCCATCGCCAATGATACCATCATGTCAAACAATTCTTGCGGTCTCCCTAGAGATGATTACTTCAATCTCTTCCGTGATCCTGTGACCTCTGACCTTCCATGGCCTGGGTTCATCTTTGGACAGACCGCAGCTTCTCTCTGGTACTGGGCAACTGATCAGGTCTGTTTTATTTTTATTCTGGCCAGTCCAATGGGTTCAAATCCATGTATCATTTTTACAGCAGACTGAAAACTGTAAAATCAAGACCCTTTATTTTCCTTCTCATGGTCTAGCTGTTACAGTTCATTTAACCTATAGCAGATCAGGGATTTCTAAGAGTCTAAATGGATAAAATTTTCCTCCTCAAATTGGCAATAATATTTTATTCATAATTGTTTATTTATATACCAGTATATATATTGCAGCACAAACAGACTTACATTTCCAGTGATTTATGCATTTTCTGCTGAATAGTAATTCTACAATTTGTAATTCCTAGCATTTTTTGATCAAAAGATGAAAATAAAGTTTGACTTAACTGTTATAATAATAATGATAGTGGCTTCTTATAAAGCGCACATGTCCATCACGTCGTGACGCTCCTCGCTGCTTCGATCATTACCCAAGGCAGCTATTACGGCGCTCTAGCATTTCAAGGAATTAATTTCTGCCAGGTTAAATACTTTGTTAACTACCAGGTTATGGTTTAACTACTTTAATACAGCACTAATCCATATACTAATCCTTAATTTTCCACATGTATGCATTCTACAGAGATGGACAATTTAATCTTGATCGTTTTCTCTAGTTGCCAATAATAGTTCCATTAAGCCCAGTAACCAGTTTGTTCAATCTATGATGAAATGACAGATACATGTTCATATCTTTATAGACATTTAGCCTCAGCAAACTTTCTTCAGGAGAAACCCTAGAATTTAATTTAAATGTCCATGTATATGGAAAATATGAAAATTCTAATATGACAAAAGCTATTTTGCATTGTATGTACATTTAGTTGCTTTACTGTACTTTTTTTTGTAAGACCACTGCAGTAAAATAACTTTTTTTGCAAATTGTTTTGGGTCAATTGCTATTTGGGCTAGACTATCTCGCTGATTCTAGGAACTTGCTCAGAAGTCAGAAAAGCAACACTTATCGATGACTTTTGTGTTGTGCACGAAACCTTAAAGCTAATCTTGAGCTCTGGTATGTGATTCATATGTCGAGAGAACATGGCTATTATTCATTCTGGATTGTTTATCCTGCAGTAGATTGATTGTTTGAACAGGTAAAATAAAAACTTGCTGGAAACCATCTTCAATAAAAACCACAACTCTCATTTGCACGTAGTGACCTGTTTTAAGCACATGTGTCGAGCCTACTAAACTTGATTTCCTTATCTTTATATGCTCATTACTCAGCCCCTATATATTTTCTACCAAAACTGTTTGGCACGTGGCATTTATTTGTAATCTTGAAAATATACAATGCAAGTTTGTTGGATTTTGTAGTAATTTATTTTTTCTATCATTACCAGAACTCAAGCTTATCTTTAAAAATAATAATAATAATAATACATTTATAGAGCGCAGAAACTATCCAACATTAAGTATATATTCTACTGAGCTATAAGAGCTCCTGATATGCTTAGATTTACAATTAATTATAAAGATAGAGTGAAATAGAGAGATGTTGCAATCAACCTCCAAACCGGGAGAAGATACTTACATGTAGATAGAAAAAGATGTGTTTTCAGTTTCGATTTAAAGACATTAACAGATGGTGATTTCCTGACTTCAAATGGCAAGTTATTCTAGAGTTTTGGGGCTGCACAGGCAAATGCTTGATCTCCTAGCGTTATTTTTGTTTTGATAGATGGGATCTGCAGCAACATAGTATCTCTGGAACTGCGCAAGTTGCGATTGTGTTGATTAGGTTTGAAATTCAACAGTTCTTTGATACTCTGTTACACCATGCTCTGGTGCTATGAAAACTGTCGGTAATAAAGCCTTGAATGTAATCTTGATTTTTATGATAACAAAGTACATGTTTAATCAGGTGGCCGGCTATCATGCTTATTTTGCAGTTAAAGCACAAACTGATCTTCATCATTAATGTACTGTAGGATAAGCATGTTTTATTTTCCCCCAATTTGATTTACTTTGAGACCATTAATAGATATATTTTCTACCATTAAAAAAAAAAAATCCCATATTCAGCATTATTGTGTATGCACATGATTATAGTGTTTGTCTAGTAAGGATAATGGCATATCAGTTGGGAGTGGAAACAGGGAGTATGTGCCCCCACTCGGCACTACAATTCAATTCAATTCAATTCAGTTTAATTGGCATCATAAAAACACTGAAGGGGATGTAGGTAATATATTATGCGTAGGTGATGTTTTCCTGGCATCTACTAACACAATGGAGACCATAAAAAGCAGTGCACGATAACGTCTTTTTAAATGAAGTAACAGTTTAAGGGGGGTTTGACCCGATGACGATGCGGATACTGTGTGGGTCTGGACACATGATGGCGTTTTTCTATTCACATCACATTTTCACTTGGCAGCCCAAGGGGGGGGGGGGGGTAAACCCCCTAACCCCTCCCCCATCCCCACACAGATCCGCCACTGGGATCTTTTGCAAACTGGAATACCAAGCATGTAGGCGATGGAAAAAAAGTGCTTGCGAAACGGATAGAAACTTCGCGGCCACAGGGATGACAGAAAATAATATGACAATGAAACCAGCAACTGTGGCAGGATTAATGGCGGGGACAATCTGCATGCTGAATAGAATAGGTATATCGGAAAATTAATTCAAGACTAAGTTATAAGTTAGAAGTTAGAAGTTATAAAGGAGATAAAATCTTTGGTATTGGTCATGTTCGACTTAAAATTGCATGCCCCCAGGCGCGGATCCACAAAAAAAAATGAATTATGCATACTACCCCCCCCCCCCCCTCCCAACTGAACGAAATATTGGTAGGCTCGATTTTCACATTTTCGGGGTCATATACCAAAAAAATGATGCTCACTACCCCCCCTCCCCCCCCCCCCCCCCCCCCACTGAGCGAGATATTGGTCGGCGCGATTTTCACATTTTAGGCCCCCCCTATTGGCAAATCCTGGATCCGCCACTGCTGTACCCCCCTTCCCTTCTTTCTCTCCTTCGAGCGTAGCTAGGATATTAGTGTAGGGGGCGGTATATCGATCACTTACAGAGCGCGCTCCCTATAGGAGGGTGGGTGCAGGGAGAGGGATTAGAGGTTTAATTAAACTAAAGAGAAAGAAGACTATTCGTGTACAGTTCTCGACTCTTTATCCTTGTCTGAATTCAGTTCCCCCCTCCCGCGCGAAGTGAAGCGCGGAAGCTTTGACGTTACTTTAAACTTTCAGAGAAAGAAGACGATTCATTTGTACCATTCTCGACTCTAAATCAATATCTGAATTTTCAAAAATGTTTCTTTGTCTGTTCCTTTTTCTATCTACGTCCGTTTACTTTTTTTCTTCTCTCTCTCTTTCTTTTTTTTTTTTTTTTTTTTTGGGGGGGCGGCGTTTTTTAAAAATATAGGCCTATATATATATTTTTTTTGGGGGGGGCACCTTACCGCCCCTTGGCTACGCTCCTGTTCTCCTCCATCCCCTCAATTGTCCAACACTGCCTGTTCTCTCAACACTCACTCCGCGTTTAACTTTCTCCTCTATTCGAATTCTTGAATTAAACCTTTAAACATTGGACCAAACCCTATACCGAGACTGAAACATAACCTAAATCCCTGATGCAACCTATAGTTTGCAGGCACAAACTCTTGGCAGTCGTTGTGCGTTAGTGCCTGCAAAATGAGACTATATTAGTCAGAAACTGACAGATCTAGGCTCTGCTCAAGACTCCAGAAATTGTGGTTAAGTGTCAAATTAAAGTTAGTGATTGCAGACTAGATGCAACCTTACCAGTATCTCTTGACGAAATAAAGCCCACATAAATTATTGCCAGGGCGTGTCGGAGAACCTTCCCCTTCTCCTCTCCATTTCCCAACCCCTCCCTCTCTCTATCTTTCTCTCTCTCTATCTTTCTCTCTCTCTCACACACACACACACACACACACCCCATCTCCGTTTACCCTGACAAGTTTACTCGAGATTGCACTGAACCGGATTATACTCTGGATTTTTTTCTTCTTTTTCACATCTTTTTATTGTCATGAGGGAAACTATCATTGATTCTTCTTGAAATTAACATACCGATAATTATGTAGAGAAGATATTGCGTACAAATATATCAACACAATGGGCTTTATCATAATCACTACACAATGATGTACTGCATTCAGGCTCATAGGATGGTTATTTATATACAAAAATAGCATAAAGGAATGAGGACAAGAAGGGTTGATTGCACGTAAAATGAATCTTTTTTTTTCTTTTATTTTGAGTTCGTCAGTTCGTGTTAGTGGTTGCGTAGGCAAAAGAGAAAATTCTGTATTTAAAAAAAAAATTATTGCCGCAAATCCGCTCTCACAGGTCACATGTACTTGCTACAAAAAAACAAAAAAAAAAATCATAAATTACAATATTCATCAATGTGGGATTGTCTAAGTAGATGGAAAAGATCATGTTTTACCAAAAGTGGAATGTACAATTAACAATTAAGGAATATTACATAACATGATATAAGATTGTATTTATATAAACATGACTATTTTCGCTTTTATCCCCTGCATGTGACATGAATAACAAGGGTTTATGGAAAAAAGAAAAGAGGGAGACAAAAAGAAAGAAAGAAACATGAAAATGGGTTTGATCCTGCTCATCTCCGTGAAATAGATTATTCCCCCCCCAAAAAAAAAAAGGTAATTTACTTGAAATCTAATGTATGACAACATGACAGGGGTTCAAATGAAAATATAAGCCTATTAAAAGCATTGGTCCTGTACTAACATTAATTTGACCCTGGCTTGTCAAATTCTCTACCTAATATGAAACGAAAAAATTATAGCGGCGCTAAACTGCCAGTACAAATGGATGATTACTTAACATACATTTATTAGCGGAAAAAGAGATCTGATCCGAAATTCGTTGAAAGGGGGCCTTGAGAAAACTGAAATATGATTGACAGACTCTTATCAACAAAATAATAAAAAACACATTAAGAAAAGGTTATTTGTATCCTGAAATGTAAACCACTACAAATGTGAATAGGGAGTTGGTTTACAAACGGTATAATTGAAGAATATTCTCAAGGACTTGTCTAAATAACCTTCAGCCAAGATATAGCTCTTTTTTTTTCTTTTCGCCTGGTAATGGTTGGCGAGCAATGAACCACAAATTGATCCCTTCCCCTTTAAAATTGAAGAAAAGTACAGAATCCAAACAATATGACATCAAAATAACAGTAATACATGTACTTCCAATCAAGGCCTTAATTAAGCTACTGACAACCCCAGGGGGTGTTTCACAAAGATCCTAAGTCGAACTTAAATATTATGGAAAGCCATTTGTAGCCTTAAAATTAAATATATTCAAAAGCAAAAATTCATTTATTTTAGACTTTTCATAACTTCCACATAAGAACATGAAATCTCCTTGACAATAGAAAATATGAATGATTTGAATCAACATTTTATGCCTTTTAAAATACCTTTTACAAAATATTACATAGATGCTAACGGCTTTCCATAATTTTTAAGTTGAACTAAATAAACAAAAAATTAAAAAAAGTTTTCGGGTCAAATACAAAAAATGAATAATGCATACTACCCCCCCCCCCCCCCCCCCCCCCCCACTGAGAGAAATATTGGGAGGCTCGATTTTCACATTTTCAGGGTCATATACCAAAAAAATGATGCTCACTACCCCCCCCCCCCTCCCCCACTGAGCGAGATATTGGTCGGCGCGATTTTCACATTTTAGGCCCCCCCCCCCCCCCCCTATCGGCAAATCCTGGATCCGCCCCTGCATGCCCTCCCCCCCCCCCCCGACCCTTACCCGGTAACAAAAAACACCTTCTTATAATATCATCCCCCTTTCTTTCTTTCCCCTTCTCATTATTCTCCTTTTCCCCCTTTTCTCTCCTCCGTCTTTCCGCCTTTTCTCTCCTCTCTCTTTCCCTTTCCCCTCCTTTTTCTCCTCTCCCCTTTTCTTTCCTCCCTCTTTTCTTCTTCTTTCTCTCTTCCCTTTTTTTCTTTTTCCTCTCCTTTTTCTTTCCCCCTCCTTTTTCTCCTTTTCTTTTTTTTGGCCGGGGGGGTATGTGCCCCCTGTGCCCCCCTGGATCCGCCACTGTCCTCAGTGACAGGAGTGATAGGGTTCACAGTGTGACATATTTGTAAAGCCTGGTTACTTTGCTTTCTCTCATGTAATTTTTATCAGGGACTTGTTAAAGAATTCAATTCAATTCAATTCAAATCATTTATTTCCAAATTCCAACATCAATTAAAACGATGTGTAAAAAACAGTCAATGGGCAATAAAAACATTGTAAAACTATGATAATTCAATCAAGTGACTAAGGAGATTAAAAAAACACAAGTATATTATTTTATGAGAAACAAGGTGAAGAAAAGGGCAAAGTAGACCGTATAATACAAAATGCAGTCTACATAAAAAAACACAAGTGGATAATTGAAAAATGGTGAACACAATGAAAGCCAGGTTTGTGGCTTGTTAGGGTGTGTACACCTAGTTTATGTATTTGTTTTGTTAAAGGTAATACAAAGTTTTGGTATGGGGTCATGAATTTGGTTCAAATGAACACATTGGAAGCAAAGGCGATCCTACAATATTCATTGATCGGTCTCGCGGTTGAAATTGAGTCTAAAGTGATGAAATTATAAATAATAAACTAATTATGTTGTATAGCCCCCTGTCAAGGTCAATATATTAATTTAGCTATAAAACAATGTTCTTTGAATCAAATCGACCGATTTGCTATTACCGTTTGGAATATATATATCACAACTACATATTCTGAGATTTTCATGGTCGCAGCTACCATCGTATGGTTGTAGGCGCTAGTTGAAATTTATCAAAATTTACCGGGAGCACCGGTAAATTTGTATATTCAATTTTTCTCGAAAGCAGAAGTGTTTTAGGGGCTACATTTTTTAGTGCTTATAGTACATCCATAGGGGCATCCAGATATATCAAAATTGTAAAGAATCACTATCCAGCCAATTTTCAAAAATCACCAAAACTTTGTAATACCTTTAACATTATTATTATAGAAATTAGACATTGGTCAAACAATACATAAAACATAGAACATAAGAACATGGAACATAAACATGAAAAACATTAAAATAATATATAAGAGCATCAAACAGTAGAGTATGGTTCTACAGGATAATTTAAAAAAAGATATTTTACAAATTTAAAGTAATTAATATGAACAAATTTAATGTTTCTTATGTCGTATTGGTCACATTTTACATTAGGGACTTTTAGAATGAGTGGACGAGAACACGACGAACGCAGACTGATCATGCGTGTCAACGTACTTAACTGCCCATGTTGACTACAATTAGAAATCTTTTAGATTGCACTCGACGATATACATGCATGCAGGAAGTAACATTATGAACATCACAGACAAAGAAAGAGGACAAAATATACAGTTCCTCATTCTACCCTCAACAAAAGAACATCCCTTCACTGCTATTATGTAAAAATGTGTAGAACAGGTGAATATGCATGTGACACCTGTTCTACACATTTTGACATAATAGCAGGGAAGGGATGTTCCTTTGTCGCGGCATACTAGTACCTTGAGCATGTAAAGGCGCTATATAAATATCAATATGTATGTATGTACTAGATTTAGGAAAATCAAGGTTGACGCATTCTCGATCGCCGACTGAGACGTCGTAACGCATGCGCAGTGCCTTAAAATGACGTCACACATTGCAGTCAAAGCTGTCAACGTGCAAATCTAAAAGTCCCTATTATTCCAAAGAAGTGGACCTGAATGTCTCAGAGAGTATCTTGAATAATCATTATTATAGGCCCACTGCTGAAAATTGTTTGCATTTCTTGTAGGACAACTATGAATCTTGTAAATTACAAGTATGGCAAGTAATTGATTACTATATATAGAAACCAGGAAGCTTGCAGATACGACATTTGTATAACATCAACTGCGTATCTGACAACAACAAAATTAACACAAATTAAATCACCTCTCAGGATCTGGGATATAACAAGTGCTTTGAAAAGAAAATCAGTGAATCCTAAATGTATAGCTAATAAACATATGTCAGTCCAATTTTTTTCAATTATAAGAGTTTGATTGACTTTAAACATGAACATATTTCACACCATTTTAAAAGGGAAGTGATGCTGATTTTGATTTTATCAGATTTGTCTTGTCTCTGT
This sequence comes from Strongylocentrotus droebachiensis, assembly GCA_035222895.1. NCBI lineage: Eukaryota > Metazoa > Echinodermata > Echinoidea > Camarodonta > Strongylocentrotidae > Strongylocentrotus > Strongylocentrotus droebachiensis. The sequence continues at coordinate 61,753 of JAVYIG010007482.1, forward strand.
TATGTAGGTGATTGTACAGAGAGCTCTATCAGCTAAGAACCTCTCGCATGGCCAAGGAGCAACGCTGTTTGCTGGCTTGTGTAAAATCACACCAATGTTCTTTATTGTGATGCCAGGAATGATTGCCCGTATTCTTTTCCCAGGTAAGTTGATCAATTTATATGCTTGGAAGTATTTCATTCTCTTCTCTGGTAATTTGATCATATGACTCCCTGGTTATTTAATCACATGACTTCTATGGTCAGTTGACCTCATGACTTCCATGGTATGTTGATAACATGACTTCCATGGTATGTTAACCTCATATGACTTCCATGGTAACTTAACCTCATATGACTTACATGGTAAGTTAACCTCATATGACTTCCATGGTAAGTTAACCTCATATGAATTCCATGGTAAGTTAACCTCATATGACTTCCATGGTAAGTTGATAACATGGCTTCCATGGTATGTTAACCTCATATGACTTACATGGTAACTTAACCTCATATGACTTACATGGTAAGTTAACCTCATATGACTTCCATGGTATGTTGATAACATGACTTCCATGGTAAGTTAACCTCATATGACTTCCATGGTAAGTTGATAACATGACTTCCATGGTAAGTTAACCTCATATGACTTCCATGGTATTAAGTTGATAACATGACTTCCATGGTATGTTAACCTCATATGACTTCCATGGTAAGTTGATAACATGACTTCCATGGTAAGTTAACCTCATATGACTTCCATGGTAAGTTGATAACATGACTTCCATGGTATGTTAACCTCATATGACTTCCATGGTCACTTAACCTCATATGACTTACATGGTAAGTTAACCTCATATGACTTCCATGGTATGTTGATAACATGACTTCCATGGTAAGTTAACCTCATATGACTTCCATGGTAAGTTGATAACATGACTTCCATGGTAAGTTAACCTTATATGACTTCCATGGTATTAAGTTGATAACATGACTTCCATGGTATGTTAACCTCATATGACTTCCATGGTAAGTTGATAACATGACTTCCATGGTAAGTTAACCTCATATGACTTCCATGGTAAGTTGAAAACATGACTTCCATGGTATGTTAACGTCATATGACTTCCATGGTAAGTTGATAACATGACTTCCATGGTATGTTAACCTCATATGACTTCCATGGTAACTTAACCTCATATGACTTCCATGGTAAGTTAACCTCATATGACTTCCATGGTATGTTGATAACATGACTTCCATGGTAAGTTAACCTCATATGACTTCCATGGTAAGTTGATAAACTGAATTCCCTGGTTAATTATTCACATGACTTTCCTTGAAAATTGATCACATGACTTCTCTGGTAAATTGATCACATGACAACCATGGTTAGTTAATAATTGTTTTTTCTTTTCTAGAATTTGATTACACTATCTACTCTCGAAGGGATTGCATTCTCTTTCCTTGTAAATTCATCCCTGACCTACTCTTTAAAACAAAAAATCTCTTTTAGGAATGTTGATCATGTGATGTATTCTCTAGCTAATAATATTCTCATCTTAATAGTAAGATTGACACGTAATAATATACCATATTTTCCCCAAGCATGCGGAACTGTATGCCCTTGAAGGAAACATATTTTAGAATGGGTTTAAGAATGTAAACATTTCATTTCTGTTTCTTCTCTAGATATTGTAGCCTGTACCGATAATTGTGAGGAGATTTGTGGCTCTAAGGATGGCTGCTCAAACCTCGCCTATCCTCTACTTGTTATGAATGTACTGCCACAAGGTTTGTATGTCAGGCTATCATTACTGCTTTTAATCATTCATTACCATATTATTATTATCTCATTCGCATACACATAGGATATCTATTTTGATGTGGTATATGTTCAGTAAAGATACTTAAAAGCATGCATATGGCCCGGGGCCAAGTCAGAGTTGAAATGCTGCAAAAACATATCGTTGTTATCATCAGTGGATTCAACAACAAAAAATCCAAGATGGATTGTGTCAAATGATAACAACAATGTAGCTTGCAACATTTCACTTCTGACTTGGCCCTGGGCCATATTCAGGTGTACTGCATATTCCATTATTTACATATCAATGCTAGCTGTTTGTAAACTTTTGACCAAATAATTAACATGGTTCATTTAAAACAGGGCAATGGTGATGAAGCAAACTTGATGTGAGGTATGTATACTCTCTTAAAGTATGGCACTAGTACATATCATGTGAAGGTCTGTTCCAGATGAAGTTGAGTACTGGTCATGTCATTGCATTGTGAAAGAACTTTCTCAAAAAAAATCATGAAATGGTGATTATGTAGTGCTCAAGAATAATTGTACGTTTTGAGGTTTGGGGATTATTTAAATCATGAGAAGTTCTCTCAAACTTGCTGAAAATCTCATACACTGAAAAGCACTGCACACAAAAATGAGTGAGTGTACATATATGCGCACATAGCATAGAAACTATTAAGACTTGTTTTTTGCTGATTGTTTAGTAATATTTCAAATATGGGATGCATTTTTGGAGCAACCTGTTCCAGGGGATATTTCTACAATCATATCTTTTCATGTAGGAAATGAAAGAATGAGCAAGCTCACGAATGATTCATACCAGAACTTGATCTTTTCTCTAAGTTTCTGTTAAGTTGCTGCTATGTTTATGTGCAAGTGCAAGTGAAACTCATTCAAGCAATACATGTATGTTATAGAGCTTTGACGCATTTCTCGCTCAAAGATACTATATGTCCCTTTTGTAGCCAACATCAAATTCTGTAGAACTTTGCAGGAATATGTCATGTACCGGTAGGTCCTATCTGTGAAACTTAAATGTTAGCAGTGTCCTAGTATCCAAATTATACAAAGAAACATGTTTACTTTCAATACTACACTGTCAGACACTATTGAGTGACTGACTGACTTTCCCATTAGGGATGGGTGAAAAATGACTATTTAAGGCCTGTTGTTCATAAAAAACGAAGGCTAATCCTGGTGATTGACAACATCGGTTATAGTGACCTGAATGGTGTCGAATTCCCCTTGAGATCGAGCCCACTTCTATGCAGACACTGTACAGATGTTTGAGTGCTGGCTCTTATATTTCCTACACCCTATATAGTATCATTTCCTAACACGTGGTACATTTTATTTGTATGAAAGACTTTTCTTTGAGTGCTGTGATTAACTTTTTAACTAATAGTCCTTTCGCTTGCTGTAACCTGCATGCGTACCTTTGAGTATGAAAAGTACACAAACACTTTGTTGTGGTAATACTAGAACCTTTGAGTCATGCGAATGAAACATAATTTATTTAGATTCAAACTGTTTAAATTCAAATAATCAAAATAGAAACAGATTAAAAATGAAATAAAACTAGTTTTTCCCTAGTCTTGCAGATTAGGCATTTGTAAGAATTAAAACAATTAATAAATTCAATAAATATTTTAAAATGTAAAATAAAAATAATATCCATTTCTTTTTATGTATAGAATTCAATTTTTGATGTAAACTATATTCATGCATTTGTCTTTACAAAAGAAATACAAATAAAAAATGCTTTTCTGAATTCCATACATAGAAAGAAATGGATATTAGTTTTTGTTATTTTAATAAAAAAACGACTGCTATGCAAGACTAGGTAAACACCTTTATTTGACATTTTTAAATATCAAAGTAAATTATTTGATTGTGTTTCTTGTTATTTATTGATTTAATTCTTATAAACGCCTGATCTGCAAGACTACATAAAAACTAGTTTTATTTAATATTTAATCTGTTTCTATTTTGGTCATTTGAATTTAAACGACTTAAAATTCTATTATAAACGCCTGATGTGGTAGACTAGTCAACGCACCCTTTTGGCTAAACTGGGGGGGGGGGGGGGGGGCTTCGGACAAAAAGTCGCATTCCAGTCAAAACGCGACGCTACCCACCCTTTCGGCATAAGCCCCATGTAGCTATGTTTGTCTCGTAACCCAGGGTATTGATAAAGGAAAAAGCTTCCATCCCTTTTTAAATACATGTGATCATCATTATTCTTTTTTTTCTTACCAGTATGTAGGTACTTGTTTATGATGTAAAAAGATGTTTCTTGTATTGTATATTTGTTCCTGTTACTCCCTACACCTAGCCTTCAATGCCCTATTTATTTCATTCTGAATATAAAACAAGTATTCTAACAGTCTAGAATTAGAAAGTGTATGTGCATGTGCTAACAATATTTGTCATATGTTTAGAAATTTATGATTTTGATTAGAAAAAAGCAAAAAAGCAAAAAAGTGAGGCCAAAATGTTAAATATATTGTAATTATAACCACGTACAGGGTGGTCCGAAAAGAAATGCAAACATGTAAATTACAACTTGGAAGGTATGTGGACTGATGTGCGCTTATGAAGAGCACAATTAACAGGCCTTGATTTAAATCGGTTTCCCGATTTTTTTGTTGTTTTTCCCGATTTTTTCCTGATTTTTTTCTTCTTCCCTATTTTATCCCGATCCCTGATTTCCCCTTATTTTCTCTATTTTGCCCGATTTTTTTCTCCCAATTTTCCCAATCTGTCCTAATTTTCTTACTCAAAAGGGAGGAATGTTGTTAGATGCCATTTTCCCCCAGAATCCTCTTCTTTTTTTTTTACTCAAGGGGGGCGTGATTGAGGGGAAAACAAAAAACTTATTTTTTTGTTAGTGCTCACTATCACCCCTGAATTAAGCATCAAGTCCTTTGTGGCTGGGTTCCTGGAAGATCTGAGGTTCTTCAATGTTTCTAGTGCAATTAATTTGAGCCATTTTAAGCATTTTCAAACAAATTTTATGACTAATATTTCATAAATGATTTTGATCTGTCATTTCGCACCTGTCATTTCAAAATTGAAACCTGTTGCTGTCACATCCTTTGTGGACCACCTAGTATCAGATTGATTTGATGTGATGCCTTTTACAGCTAGTGGATGCTATAGATCCAATATGTATTTGAGGGATGGCCCTGTATGCATGTAGCACTCAAAATGCTTGAAGGCAAGGCAGGGTATTTTACCAACATCGCTACCCTGCTTTAATGTATTTCAATTGCTCCATCTTTCGTCAAAGGCGTTCATAGAGCGATTTCCGGTTCCTATACCCAAGCAACATCAGCTGCAACTTTCTAATGGCGATGCTTTGTGGGACATGTCTGTCAACACATCGCCACATTGTGAACAGAAGATAGCAGTATACTGAATCCAAAGTAGTGTCACTGTCAGTAGAATACCCTGCCTTTAAAGAATTACAATTGAATATATATAATCTTGGCTGAAAAAAAATAATTGTAGGTTTGAATGCCTTGTTTTGAAACATATGCCTCTGGTTGCAAATTGACTTATAGGAACATTGGTTTTATTATTTTTTCCTTACAGGCATTCGTGGCCTAATGCTGGCTGTGATGCTGAGCGCTCTTATGAGTTCATTGACGTCCATCTTTAACAGCGGTTCAACGATCTTCACTATGGACATCTGGAGATTGATTCGTAGGTTTCCTACTGACCAAGAGATGACTCGGTTGAGTAGGAAACAAAACAGGAAACATGAGCTTGAACTCATGATTGTGGGACGGTAAATCTTGACTTACACTATGAACATGACGGACCGTATACAGTTCCTCATTCTACCCTCAACAATTGCTGTGGTAGACAAAGGAACATTCCTTCACTGCTATTTAATTATGTAAAAATGCGCAGAACAGGTGTCACATGCATATTCACCTGTTCTACACATTTTTACATAATAGCAGTGAAGGGATGTTCCTCTGTCTACCACAGCAATTGTTGAGGGTAGAATGAGGAACTGTATACGGTCCGTCTTTGTCCGTCATGTTCATAGTGTTAGACCCCTTTCGCATGCACTCACTTCCTGGACCAGTCTACGCTAGGCTGGTTCAGCATGAAATTTAAAGTTCTTCTGCCTTTTTTTGAACAAACACATACAAATTTTCCTTTATATTACATTAACTTGCAGTAATGGTGATTTATCACATATTCCTTGAGAAATTAAACCATGTTTTACATTCCCTGATCAGAAAAGTAATTTTTAAAGTTAATTTTTATGTCCAAAAAGGATAAAGAGAAATTGAAGTCATGACATCATTGACTTGCCAATTTACATACAGCCGATGTGATACATACATGTATCACTGTTGCATGGTTTCATGAAATTATGCGAAACTTTAGAATTCCATTACTCTCTCTTTTTTCATCCAATTTTGACAAAACTTTTACTGTTTTATGTTTGTTTAATGTTTTATGTTTGTTTAATTTTTTTCTATTTATTCAATTCAAGTTGAAAACGGGCTGGACTCTCCCTTTTAATCATGTGTTATTTATACAAGAGCAAAATTGTAGATGAATTAAATTAAATATTTCAGATGTAATAACAGTTTCTCTTTCTTATCCTTCTTTTATCAACTGCATTTGCACAATTCAACACCAGGGTAATAGTTTAAAAACACTGTTACGTAATGCACAAGGAATAGGAACCTTTTATCTTTTCAAAATGAACAAATGTTTGTTTATTATTTTGGTAAAAAAGTGTGAAATCAAATTTCCCATCTGTTCTGCATTATATTCATTTGCAAAAGAGTCGAGCTGAAATTCGCTTCTCTTTTTACTCGTTATCAAAGCTCACCCCGATATTATCTCTGTTAAATAATAGTTACAAAGTCCTCTCCCTCTGACACATACCAAATATTGAACAAAGATTTGATCTTTTTGAAATGATATACTGTTCAGGGTAAATAATAATAATAATATTTAGCTTCCATATAGCGCTTAATACAAATGTCTCTAAGCGCTTTACAAATATTATTGCTAACTTGTTTGGCGTTCAACAATAAGGGATAGAGCAACATCGATCTGGTGCTGCATGCTCAGAGGCTGCTGGGCTCACGATCAATTGGGCAAAAAGAATTTCTGTTTCTGTTTAATAAAATTATTAGGCTATTATTATTATTATTATTATATACTATTACCCCTGTCATTTGATTCAGTGCTTGCCTGCACACACTGTGTGCACACTCTCCACTCATTCCCAGAATGGAATAATAAATGAAGTGATACGTTTTGTTTCCAGGGTGTTTGTGGTCATTCTGGTTGGTATCAGTGTGCTCTGGGTCCCGATAGTGATGAGTGGAGAAGGTGGACAGCTCTTCCATTACATCCAGCAGATCACGGCTTATCTTGCTCCATCCATTGCTGGTGAGGATAGATTTTGATTTTGATTTGATTTATTTATTTCTGTTTGATTTTCTTTTTCTTTTGCATTTTTACAAAGATATAACACACAAACATTGCAAATTTACACATGACAAAAGAATATGTGCAGAATAAAGTAAGGCTGGCTGTAACTAATCGAAAACATCAAATAGGAGGGTTGACAAAGTAAGCAAAGCTTGATAGCATGACTACCCTCAAAGGATACATAATAATATGAATATGGAGGAAAAAAACATTAGTAATAGCTGGAAATAAGATTGAAGTAGTAAATCGGTTTGAGTATTTGGGTTCAATTATCACTAACAAAGGAGAGAGCACCACAGAGATAAGAAGATATGGCTATGGCAAGATCAACAGTACAGAATATGTCCCACATCTTGAAGAGCCGAGGCCTATCTCTCAGTCTGAAGGTTCGTCTGCTTCAAGCAACTTCTTTCTCTATTGCTACTTACGGAAGTGAGTCCTGGGCCATGACAAAGAATGACAGAAAGAGAGTTGATGTCTTTGAAATGTGGTGCTACAGGAGGCTGTTGCAGGTGTCATGAAAAGATAAAAAGACAAATGGGTGGGTCCTGGAAAAGACTGGAACAGACTTGACCATCAGAAGGGGAATCATGGAAAGAAAACTGAACTATTTTGGGCACATTGTTAGGAGATCTGAAGGTATTGAGAAGCAAATATTGCAAGGAGCAGTCGAAGGAAAACGGGGTAGAGGTCGTCCACCAATATCTTGGACTGATGATATCAAAGTGTCTGGACAAAGAATGAAAGGTGCAACACAAATGGCAGGTGAAAGAGTTGCATGGCGTGCTCTCGTGAAGGCCACAGCAGCGCTTTACAGCGCCACCTGAAGTTGATGATGATGAGAAGGGGAAAAAGACAGGAAAAAAAGAAGAAAAAAAGAAAGAGGCGATGCACATCAAAATTCACAGATTTTCATTCCATTCATCTCATATTGGTAGTTTGGTGTTGAAAATTAGTCCTTTCTTCACAATCATCCCAAAAATGACCTGTTTCGACAAGCTTTCGCTTGCTATTCTGCAAGCTTTCTTTAGACCAATGTCGTAGCTGCATGGTGCTTTTGCTGAGGCAGTGCAGATGCAGTACATTGATGTGGTAGAATGGGAACGTACGTTGAAGAAAGAGTATATTGTCTTATGTCTTTGTTCATGGAATTGTCATGCTCTGGGGGATGTGTATGGCCTCGCTTTTTCATCTGGTGAAGCTTGCAGCACAACAAGTGAAAGTTAACCAAAACAGATAATCTTTCCTCTGATTGTGAAGAAACAACCAATTTCAAGTTATGTCATCACCAATCAAATGGACATATTTAGTGATTTTTTTGGTAGTTGTATGGCTGTTGTTTCAAAATCTCACTTACTCAGAATCAGAGAACTGGTAATTTAAAGGTCCTATGCAATGCAAATGCATGTTGACTTGTGTAGATTTATAATACCCTGATCATCACTTATGTGGCCAAAACATTATCTAAACATGTGCCATATATTTGATATATTTGATAATAATTGTTTTGCCATTTTTCTTCAGATTACTTGGATCAGCCCACAAAAAAGCTTCCAAACCAAGATTCTGCTGATGACATTTAATGCCAATCACTGCTAAATTACTAATTTGATTAACAAAAATCATTTGAATGCACCTTCCCCTGAACTGAGCATAACTAGCATGTTCCCTTGCTACTAATATGAATCATAAAAGACAGTGCATGGAAACATGCAAGTTATGTTCAGTTCAGGGGAGGTGCATTCCAATGTTTTTTGTTAATCAAATTAGTAAATTTAGCAGTGATTGCACATGTTAATATATCTGTAACGTTGTTTTTTTGTTTGTTCCGTAGGGCTGTTCACCGTTGCGTTGCTATGGGAACGCATCAACGAAGCAGGTGCCTTCTGGGGGTTAACGAGTGCCTTCATCATTGGTTTGATACGCATGGTGCTGGACTTCATCTACCCATCACCTAGTTGTGGAGAGGAGGATCATAGACCTGACGCCATCAAACATCTACTTATTCACTACATGTACTTTGCTCTATTCCTCTATCTATGGACTATGCTGATTGTCATCATTATCAGTCTCTTCACCAAACCTATACCAAAGAAATATGTAAGCCACTCAGTTTTCATATCACATCCAATCTCAAACCACATGACTCCTGTTTTAAAAATCAAAACATTGGGGTTGTAGACCACTCCTGTTTTAAAACTCATCTAATTGAGTTGTAGACCACTCTTATTTGAGAACTTACCTCAGTGAGCTGTAGATCCCTCTCGCTTAATTTAAAAACCCAAATCTCAAACTAGACCCCTCCTGTTTTAAAACTCATCTCGTTGGGTTTTAGACCACTCCTGTTTTAAAACTCATCTCATTGGGTTGTAGACCACTCCTGTTTTAAAACTCATCTCATTGGGTTGTAGACCACTCCTGTTTTAAAACTCATCTCATTGGGTTGTAGACCACTCCTGTTTTAAAACTCATCTCATTGGGTTGTAGACCACTCCTGTTCTAAAACTCATCTCATTGGGTTGTAGACCACTCCTGTTTTATTACCCATCTCATTGGGTTGTAGACCACTCCTGTTCTAAAACTCAGCTCATTGGGTTGTAGACCACTCCTGTTTTAATACCCATGTCATTGGGTTGTAGACCACTCCTGTTTTAAAACTCATCTCATTGGGTTGTAGACCACTCCTGTTTTAAAACTCATCTCATTGGGTTGTAGACCACTCCTGTTTTAAAACTCATCTCATTGGGTTGTAGACCACTCCTGTTTTAAAACCCATGTTATTGGGTTGTAGACCACTCCTGTTTTAAAACCCATGTCATTGGGTTGCAGTCCACTCCTGTTCTAAAACCCATGTCTTAATAGACCACTCCTGAAATCCCTTGCAACATCACTATGTGCCACTGGAACTTAAAAGCATATTCAAAAATGTAAATATTATCCAATTTCACATCATTGTAGATTGAATCAAGATGAATAAAAACAAATTCAAATGAAGGATTCCATTCAAGAATTGTAAATTAGTGATACCAGTTCACATGTTTAAGCGTTAAAGGTTATATGAATTGAAAGGTGCTTTGTATTCTTGGTTGATATTATTCAGCTGTATCGTATGACGTTCTGGACAAGGTTTAGCAAAGCTGAAAGAGGGGATATCATGGCTTACCAAGCAGGCACGGAGGAGGAGGAGCAGCAGGATGATGGCGGTACACGTACCAAGGACAAGTATGCACCTTTAGAGCTTGAAGAAGGAGCAGGACATGAGATCGACTCACAAGACAAGAATGACTCTCAAGGTTAGAATCCTGAAACATAAATATAATCACTTTGCATCAAACTCTTCCAGATTTTCCTAACATATTCTGATAGATTAGTGCACATTTTATCCAGTTAGGATTGCCTCTCAAAAAGAAAATACATGTACAAAGTACCAGTAAATGGAACATTTTGGCAAATCGTTGCCATGTTTTGCAGAAAGACTTTTTTTTCTCAATTATCTGATTTCATCATTTTCCCATCACGTTTTATGTTTATTTAATTCATTTTTTGATCTCTTTTCACCCAAAAGATTATGGTTTCACATTGGTACTTTTCCCAGTAAGTGTGTAATTGATGTACACTTGTACATGGATGGAACTCAACTTTTCTCCTTTTTGTTTGGTTTTATTTCAAAGGTTCAGATGAAGATGAGAGCTGGTGGCATAGATCTTTTAATTGGTTCTGTGGCCTCTCCAATCGGGAGTCCACGAGCAGCATTCAGCTTAAAGCTCGGGAGTCCTTACAGATGGCGAAGATTGTTCAGACCAAGAGAGATAAGATTATTCTCAACGTCACATGTGTCTTTGTTCTCATGATAGGAATAGTTCTCTATGGGGTTTATGCTTGATCAGTGTGTGTGTATGCACACTGTTTAGCCCAGGGAGACACCCCTTTTTCTGAAGGATCATAAATCCAAAGGTTTGTGATACGAAAACAGAAATTTCCCATAGGAGGAACCGCAATGACTCAGTGTTAGAGCAGTGATCCCAGGTTTGAAACCAAGTGATTCGCTAGTGCCCTTTGGTAAGGCATTAATCCTCATTACCAAGTTCCTCGGAGAGGACTTACAGCCTTCAGTCCCCTGGTTGCTTACTTACAAGCATACACATGCTTTCTTAGCAGTCAGTTAAAACAAACCATCAAACCATGAATATGCCAGGACTTCACAATTCTGCTCATTTGTTGCATTCCTCTGGTCCATAATTCAAAAATTAAAATGGGTTTCACTATTCTGAGGTTTTGTAATTCCAAAAATGAAATGGGGGTATAATCCTCAAGAAAAAAATGATACTGGGTTCTCTGCCTTTTTCAGAACTGTGAACCTTTGGAATTATGAACCCTATTTCATTTTTTGAATTATGAACCCTATTTCATTTTTGGAATTATGAACCCTATTTCGTTTTAGGAATTATGAACCCTTTTTCATTTTCGGAATTATAAACCATGATCCTACAAAATGGTCAACCAGGAGAACAACCAACCTTCAGAATTAAAAAAATTCGGGAAAATGACATGTAATCTACCCTGTCACATGATGAACTGTTCGAATGTTGTAAATTACATGTATGAAGTAAATGGCAAATTGAATTATGTAAAGAAAAATATATGTTTTCAAGTCTTTCTCCATTTGTGACTAGTCTTATAAAATGTATAGCTGAAGTATGGTATTATATACCTCATTGTATAATCCAAGGAATCTGTGCATATGTCTTCCCTTGAAATAAAAGTTCATCTCAGTTTTACTATGTGTTATCGTTGGGCGATATGACATTTCAATTTTTATACATATATAAAACATAACAAAAGCAACCACGGTTGTAATGTCTTACTAAAAATCTTTAGGTATGGTCATTTGTATTTTCATTTTTTCTTTTAAATGGAATGTTGCAAATTATGGGCTGTGAAGCACTCTTATCTCTGTGATATCTTTTATGACTTGAGGAATCTACTCAACAATATTGTACTTATATTGTTGTAGAACCCACAATTAAATATAACTCTAAATTTTTGGATGTCAGGATGTATTAATCTTGACACCTAGAAATAAAAAACTTGTTATCAAGAACAAGTTTCAATAACTGTTATAAGCTGCTGAAATTGTCGCATTCGATTGGCTGAGAATGTATTTGTTATATAAATATAAAACTTGTTTTCAAGAACAAGTTTCAAAAACTGTTATTAGCTACTGAAAGTGTTGCATTTGATTGGCTGAGAACATATTTTTTGCTATAGAAATGTGATTTATTTTTATCAATTACAAGTTGCAATGACTGTTATAAACTACTGAAGTTGTTGCATTCGATTGGCTGAGAATGTATTTGTTATATAAATGTGAAACTTGTTATCAGTAAAAAGTTTCAATAACTGTTATAAGCTGCTGAAATTGTTGCATTCGATTGGCTGAGAATTGATTTGTTATATAAATATAAAACTTGTTATCAATACTGAAATGGGGCCTAGAGGTCTTATTAACTTTCTTTTCCACTGATGGTCTGTATTTACATTTACAGAGCAAGCTAATAATTCGTTTTGATACGGTACATGCCTTGGTTTACATCTCATTTCAGAAAAGAAAATGGAAAATGTTCAAAATGTTTTAGCATTGGCATGTAAGGTACATGTGTGCTAGAAGGTAAGATATGTTATTTTAATACCATTGATTTCAAGAAAGTAAATATTTGGATGTGCCACTTCTACCTCGTGAATGCAATGCTGTCATTGCTCATTGCATTCTAATTATTTGAATTTCAATATTACATGAAGCACTGTATTTACAGTAGATTTGCGAGTGCACCATGTGAGAGAAAGAGAGAGGGTTGAGGAGTCTGGTGACTTAAGCTCACGCACGCCAGCCATTCTCCACTCCTGACGACGGATAGTTAACCTGTTCGAAACATCGAGCCACTCATCCTCTCCGAGCGCTATAGTTCTCCTTAGAACTATATGCTAAGAAAGATAACAAACAGTCCTTTTCAGGACTACCACACCCCCATGAAAGATTACTGAGTTAGAGTCCTTTTTCAGGACTCCTCAACCCTCTCTCTCTCACATGGTGCACCCGCAAATCTACTGTATATCTACATCACCATGCAAGCCGACACTTACAAACAGCACTGTATTTGTTTATGCCTTTCAGAAGAAAATTGGCAAGTCTGATAATCTTTAATTGTAGCAATTGTAATTGTAGTACTTTCATATATTGTAATATGTCTTGATCAAATATTCTTATCACTGATTGGATTGTAAGTGTTTACCTTTTAATATTTGTTTGTGAAGCAATGTATTTTTGTTCCTTCCCTTCGAAGGAAATGGGTATAGAAACCAAAATCAAAACTATTTCTTCTTAGTATGTCTAAAAGACAAAACAAAATGAAGCTTGCAGACATAAGGTGTGGTAGGCGTGTTTGTTTATTAGAGACTCTGCCTGTGTCTCGTATATAGTACAAGGCTTGCCTGGCAAGCATGCATGTGTATTCATTCATCCATTCATGCTACAGGTCTTGTATTGAACCTCTCGTGTATTAATTATAACCAGGTGTAGGTGCATAGCTTTGACGAGTACAAACAACGTAACAATGAAAGATAAACCTAACGCTGTACATTGTATATATCATTAGGAAGCAGTTTTAAATTCAACATCTGTTGAAAGAGTTACTGTCTGGGTGGTAGGGGGTGGGGTAGTAGCCAGAGGGTGGTGGTTGTCATGGGAATTGAGTAGTGATGGTCCAGAGCTCTTACATAAAAGTTGCACTTAAAAGCAACTCAAAAACTGTAACAAATGTAACAAAGATGCACTACTGGTTGGTTGAAAATCATGCTGCTTTTTAATGCAACTCACAATGCAATGGGTCTCCTGGAGGTACTGATTGTTTTAGAATATCTGATAAACATCAATCTGCAATATCTGCTGATGACTGAATGTAAAGGTCAAAAGATCTTGTGATTCTTTATTCTATAAACGATTGTAGGGCACATGCTTTGGCATTTCAAACTTATTCTAGACCCATTAGTTAAGCAAAGCTAATCTCAATCTTAAACCATACCTAAATCCCGATCACTGATCCAAGCCCTAACCATGTCTTTCTGACAAAAAATAAATATAACTGAGAAAATCTCTCCAGAGTGAATGTCTGACCATCGTTATTAGGACGCGCTGATGAAGATCTGTATGATCTTGTAATCCATAGTGGTTAAGGTAAAAATTGGTGGTACATGTACTGGATAGTTCCCATCTAGAAATAAACATTATTATTAAAGGAAAATCCATCCTCAATATCATATTTCTCCGAAAGATAGAAAATTTAGACAAAAAGATTGGTGAAAGTTTGAACGAAATTGGACCCCAAAAAAGGAAATGATGTTTTTGAAGCTGTAATCACTATACCTGAAGCAATTTGAAATTGGTGGAATCTGTAATGTCACTATGAAGTAGTGGCAGACAACTCTCTCATTTGCTCCAACCGACAAATAACTCATTGTAAATTTTCCACAATATTACTCAGAAGGGTCTTGTAGAGGACCTATAATGCCATAATATCCATAATATAATTTGGGTAGTGCCACAAGGGAGAATAATTATATTTTTGTTCAAGAAAAACGGGTGAGTTATTCGTCAATAAGTCACAGTCCACAGACCAAACTCCATATTTCAATCATTCATAATCTTTTTATTATTGGTCTGATTTATTTCGAACTTTCACCATTTGATTTCTTTTATTTTCTGTTTTCATTAACAAAGGAATTCTTTACAAAGATTGGATTGCCCTTTTACCATTACATGTATCTATATCTCCTCTATTAAATACATCACTGAAATGTTAAGAGAGGAACATTACTTTTTTGTTAGTGTCAATGAGAACTTCGTAAATCATAATACATTTTAATACCACCTTAGTTTTACATTGATATTTACACTGTATATATTTGTTACTAAGAACATGGTCTTAATAGTTTTCCATTGAATGGTGGGAACATGTGTTCATTTTTAACATGTGCTAAATATTTTGTTGTAAACATTTTTAATCAAAATAGAAAAAAATGTGAACAATCCTTTTTCTATTGACTATACAACAAAGACCATGGTTTGCTAAATCATTTTTACTAATGACAAGTAAGGTCACAGCTGTGATGGTGCAAATTGTGCAGGAATAGGGACTTTTAGATTTGCACGACGGATAACTTGGACTGCCCTTTTAAGGCAATGTGACGTCACTGCCAGTGCCTTAAACAGACGTCACATTGCCTTAAAAGGGCAGTCCACGTTCTCCGTCGTGCAAAATTTAAAAGTCCCTAATGAATCCGATGACCGGGCCAATAATAATATCCGATTCTGTAAAGTGCTTCTAGAGACGGTATTTCGTATTGAGCGCTATATAAATGCAGATTTATTATTATCATCATTATTATGTGCTAAATTTGCTTAGTCATGATCAGAGAAGTCCAATGTCGTGGTTTGGGATTTCCGTTTGACTCATGCAGTATACACAAACCAAAAGTGTGCTGTAAGATAGTTGAAAGACTCTGTTTTGGTGGAGAACTTTGTAAAATAATTATACAATGTCGAGTCACCTGTTGTTTTGAAAATTCCCACCCCAAACGGGAAACGTACTCAATTTTGTTCAGTTAGTATGCTAATGTACTGTTTTGTTTTTTGAAACTCAGTATATGCAAATAAACACACTGCCATGACATATTTTGAAATATATATAACAAGTGGCCTTCTCTCTATACAGGTCACCTATCTATAGTGGCAATATATTTTCACATTCAAATACAAAAAAACGTGTGTTGAAAAACCTGTTTAGTAGGGCCACCTGTTAACCGCGGCCACCTCCTCTGTTTTTCTTCAGTGACCTAAAAAAAAAGGTTGGACTATATTCTGTAAATAGTTCGTCTATTGTTCATCTTGGGTTCTAAATCAGTAAACAAAAGCGGAAAAGAACATGCACTAATTGTGCAAGTTCGTCAGTATGCTTGTATAGTTTTCTATTTTCATGTGACTCGGAATGCTACACATATCCGTTGTGCTTTGTTTTACATTGTGAAATGTTGTAACACATGGATTAAAGAGTATAATCGTTGGTATATTATTGTATATGTGTGTAATGTGTTCATTGTTCCTTATTTTAGCATGACTCTGAATATACCCAATTCATACATTCGTTCTTTGGTTTAAAAAGTTTAAAAGTTGTTTATCAAATTCAGATCGAGTGCAAAGTCTTACTAACAAGCATTTATGCTTTCTTAGCAGCCAGGTAAAATTACCACCACAACCAATTAAATTACCATCACAAAGTTGAGTAATATTCCATAAAATAGAAGTGAAGTGAAAGACGAAGCATCACCACCCACCCCGAACATGCACGCACGCACGCACACACACAAATGAGCATTCCATTCCCGACAAGGCCCACCCAAACTATTACTCTTTGTCGGGAATTCTTCTTATCGTACGAAAAGTTGAGTGGCCGCTGTCCTCTTGGTGCGTATTGGCAGATGTTGTGCTTCATGATGATGATGATTATGATGATGAAGATTAAGATGATGATGATGATGACATATGGTGGTAGTGAATGTGTACAAATGGGAAAGATTTGTTGGGTTACGCCACTTAAACGTTCAGCGATCTTGATAAAAAATCAATGCTCAATCAGAAAAGGGGTAATTATGAAACAATTGTCACCACGTGTGTTGTGTGTGTGTGCGCGTGTCTGACTGTCTTTGTTCAATGCACTGTTTTATTCCTTAACCCAGTAATTACTTGTACCAGTAATTACCTGGAGTGAGTCAGAAAAATGTCCCACTTTTTAAAAATTGTATTGTTTGAAGTATGAATATTTAATCATGGGTTTCATGATATATCTTGATATAGTTATCCTTCCAGTACATTTAGGTACCATTTTCATTTGAATCTCTGCATGCATCACTGAATATCAGACGATCCTTACAAGACTGCCAGATCTCACTTGCGCCAACTTACTGGGTGATGAATAAAGCAGTGCATTGAACAAAGACAGGCAGACAGACAGACACAATAAACACACACGCACACGCACAAACACACATACGCACAAACACACGCACAAGCACACACACGCAAACACACGCATTTGCACACACGCGCACACGCACGCGGGCACACACTCACACACAAATACCGCAAACGTCGGTTAATTAAAAACACAAACAATTTTGGTATTTTTTGAGGTATTTTATTATAGTACAACAATGAATCTCTTTCCCCGAAGTTCTCCATCCTCCGTACTCAATCCTCGACATGGCCGCCATTCCTCCTGATGCACAGTTGCGCACGGTGAAGATTGAGATAGCACATTGGATTCATGTGCACTTCATGATGACGATGATGATGAAGATGATGATGATTATGATTAAGATTAAGATGATGACAATGATGATGATATGGTGGTAGTGAATGTGTACTAGCTAAAGGGAAAGATTGTCAGGGAAATGCCACTTAAACATTCAGGGATCTTGATAAAAATCAATGCTTACCCATAGGAAAGAAATGAGCCTGCCGCATACTCCTGCGGCAGACTTGCCGCAGATCTGCAGCAGACCTGCCGCAGACAGTCATCTTTTTCACATGCAAATTAGTTTTGCCGCAGACTTGCTGCAGACTTGCCGCATACTCTTTCAGTATGGTGAAGAGTCTGCGGCAGGTCTGCCGCAGACTTGCTGCAGACCTGCCGCATACTCTCTTTTAAGTATGATGAAGAGTCTGCTGCAGACCTGCCGCAGACTCTTCAACATGAATATTCATATCTCATATAGACCTGCTGCAGACCTGCCGCATACTCTTTCATATCCAGTACGTGGCAATAAAGTATGCATGTAGAAGAACCAGTGATAAACTGATTGATACTTCATAATCGATATTGGCAATATTGATATTACCAATTAGGTTATTCCAATATATATCAATATTACCAATTAGGTATATTCTATTCTCAATTGTATTAACTCCATCACATAGATCATTTGAAGTGTATTCAAGAGAAACATTCAAAGTGACACAGGCTCGTACACATATATATACTAAATATGTATATTGTATCTTGGTTATAGTAATCATATAATCAATATATCTATTGCTAAAACGTGAATGTAATTGTAACATAATCAGACCAAATAATCTATTGGTTAATAATGGCAAACGGAAAATAGAAATCACAAAAATTATGTGCATTGTCTTAATTTGCTTAACAAATCATCATAAATGTATTTTTCTGTCACACGTGTAAAGTAATAATGAATATGCATGAGATGATTGGTTTCAATTGGTTTCAATTGGCCCTAGCAAATTGTTTGGTTTGACAGGAGCTAAAAAGACAATTAACAGTGCTAATTAACACAGGAATTTACAAGATCATGGGCTCAGCCTGGAACCTTACTGCATGTCCTACAAAATGGCCGCCTATAGCCTTGCTTCAGACTGTATAATTTCCCACTTTTCTGTGGCAGACTTGACGCAGACTGTTCCTGTGGTGTACTGATATGTAGCAAGTCTGGAGCAAAGTTTCGCCCTGCCACAGACCGTTCCTGTGGCATACTAGTATGCGGCAAGTCTGGAGCAAAGTTTCATCCTGCCGCAGATCTGCCGCAGACTGTTCCTGTGGCATACTAGTATGCGGCAAGTCTGGAGCAAAGTTTCATCCTGCGCCGCAGATCTGCCGCAGACTGTTCCTGTGGCATACTAGTATGCGGCAAGTCTGGAGCAAAATTTCATCCTGCCGCAGATCTGCCGCAGACTGTTCCTGTGGCATACTATGCGGCAAGTCTGCAGCAAAATTTCTTTCTGCCGCATACTTCGGCATACTCTTTGCCGCAGACTAAAAGTATGCGGCAGGTCTGCGGCAGGTCTGCGGCAGGTCTGCGGCATACTTTTTACTTTCCTATGGGTAATCAGAAAAGAAAAAAAGAAAAAAAATTCTGAGACATTTGTAACCGTGTGTGTTGTCTGTGTTCGTGTGTGTGTGCGTGTGTGTATGTGTGCGTGTGTTTGTTCAATGCACTGTTTTATTCCTCACCCAGTAAGTTGGCGCAAGTGAAATCTGGCAATCTTGTAAAGATTGTCTGATGTTCAGTGTTGCGTGAAGGGATTCAAATGAAAATGGTACCTAAATTTACTGGGAGGATAACTCTATCAAGACATATCATTAAAGGTAATACAAAGTTTTGGGAAATTTTGCAAAATGGGCGGATAGTGAATCTTTACAATTTTGATATATGTGGATGCCCCTGTGGATGTATTATAAGCACTAAAAAAATTAACCCCTAAAACACTTCTGTTTTTGAGAAAAATTGAATATAAAAATTTACCGGTGCTCCCGGTAAATTTTGATTAATTTCAAATAGCGCCTATGGCCGTACAATGGTAGCTGCGACCATGAAAATCTCAGAATATGTAGTTGTGATAAATAATTACCAAACGGGAATAGCTAATCGGTCGATTTTAGTCAAGAAACATTGTTTCAAAGCTAAATTAATATCTTGACCTTGAGAGGGTGCTATACAACATAAAGAGTTAATTATTTATAATTTCATTACTTCAGACTCGATTTCAACCGCGATAACGATCAATGAATATTGTAGGAACGCATATGCTTCCAATATTTTAATTTGAACCGAATTCATGACCCCATACCAAAACTTTGTAATACCTTTAAACCCCTAATTAAATATTCATACTTCAAACAATACAACTTTTAAAAAGTGGGACATTCTTTTTGACTCACCCTGTAGCGATATGAAAAACGTTTCGCAAACGCAAAATTTGATTTCGATTTTCAATCGTAAATATCTTGATAATCAGACAGGCGATCGGCTTGTAAAAGTCATGGGGTTCCTGACTGACCTAAAGTTTTATAATCATTGCAGCATGAGCTAAATCAAGAATTTGTTTAAAGGATCTAAGACAGAGTTACTGGATCCCTTTAAAATAACATATCTTGAACCTTCTACCACACATGTACCATACGTGCAAATGCTAAAAGATTTTGAACACTTTTACATTTTCTTTTCTGAAATGAGGCGTAAACCAAGGCATGTATCAAAACGTATTAGTAGCTTGCCCTGTAAATGTAAATACAAACCATCAGTGAAAAAGAAAGTTGATCAAACCACTAGGCCCCATTTCATTAAACTTTTATTGATAAAAAGTTCCACATTTCTATAACAAATACGTTCTCAGCCAATCAAATGCAAACATTTCCGTAGTTTATAACAGTTATTGAAAATTCTTATTGATAACAAGTTTCACATTTCTATAACAAAAAATAAGTTTTCAGCCAATCCAATGCAACAATTTCAGTAGCTTTTAACAGTTAATGCAACTTGTTATCGATAACAAGTTTCACATTTCTATAACAAATACGTTCTTAGCCAATCAAATGCAAACATTTCGGTACTTTATAACAGTTATTGCAACTAATCATTGATAACAAGTTTCACATTTATATAACAAATAAATTCTCAGCCAATCGAATGCAACAACTTCAGTAGCTTATAACAGTTATTGCAACTTGTTATTGATAACAATTTTCACAATTCTATAACAAAAATATGTTCTTAGCCAATCAAATGCAACAACTTCAGTAGCTTATAACAGTTATTGCAACTTGTTATTGATAACAATTTTCACAATTCTATAACAAAAATATGTTCTTAGCCAATCAAATGCAACAATTTCAATAGCTTATAACAAGTATTGAAACTTTTTACTGATAACAAGTTTTACATTTATATAACAAATACATTCTCAGCCAATCGAATGCAACAATTTCAGCAGCTTATAACAGTTATTGAAACTTTTTACAGATATAAGTTTCACATTTATATAACAAATACTTTCTCAGCCAATCAAATGCAAAAATGTCAGTAGCCTATGACAGTTATTTCAACTTGCTATTCATAAAAGTGTCACATTTTTATAACAAAAAAAAATATGTTCTCAGCCAATCAAATGCAACACTTTCAGTAGCTTATAACAGTTAGACAACTAGTTAGACACTATTTTCCCAAAATACAATTTTTTTCAGGGGTCCCAAAATTTGGAACGACATACCAATAGATATTCGGCTGAGCCCATCACCAAATAGTTTTAAAAGAAAATTTAAACTGTACTTATTAAGACAATACTCAATAGTGTAATAACGTATATTCTTAATGTTCATCAGACAGAAAAGAGTGTGTTGGTGTGTATATGGGAGAGAGTATTTGTGTGAATGCAAATTATTTCCCTTTTTTTTTCTTCCTTTTATAACAAATAACAAATTTAAATAATGTACTTAGTTTCATATACAATTACTGAAGACAGACTTTTACATAAGGCCCGGCCTTCCTGTCTAGTCTCCAAATACTTGCATTCCCCTTGTTCCTCACGTCTTCTCCACTCCAAACTCTAGATACGAACTCATTTCCACATGTAGACATAAGAGAAAGTTTCCACTCTCTGAATATGGTAACCCCCCCCCCCGTACCACCATGACCTTTCCCCTTACCCTTAAACCACTTAATTCCACTATTGTATTATTGCGTTTACCCTTACTTGGGTATTATTTGTATCTCTTTTGTATTCTTGCCTGACTGCACATGAGTGTTTTTAACTTCGCCATGATTGTATAATGTATTTAGTTACTGATAAGCCTTCTGGCGAAACAGTCTGTATAACTCGTACCAATAAAGTGTAACCTTCCAACTCCTATATCTACATTTGCTCCTACAGTTGAGCACTGTCAGAAATTGCAGTTCTACTAAACTTGCTTATATATAAATATATATATGTTATATGTATATTGAAATGTTATATTGCCCAACGAGAACACATAGTAAAACTGAGATGAACTTTTATTTCAGTGAAAGACAAATGCACAGCCTCATTGCATTACATAATGAGGTATATAATACCTTACTTCAGCTATAAATTTTGCAAGACTAGTCATAAATTGAGAAACGCCTGAAAATATCAATTTTTCTTTACAGAATTCGATTTGCCATTTACTTCATACATGTAATTTGCGACATTTGAACAGTTCATCATGTGACAGGGTAGATTACATGTTATTTTCCCGATGTTTTATAACTCCGAAGGTTCGTTGTTTTCCAGGTTGACCATTTTGTAGGATCATGGTTTATATAATTCCGAAAATGAAAAAGGGTTCATAATTCCAAAAATGAAATAGGGTTCATAATTCCAAAAATGAAATAGGGTTCATAATTCCAAAAATGATATAGGGTTCATAATTCCAAAAATGAAATAGGGTTCATAATTCCAAAGGTTCACAGTACTCAAAAAGACAGAGAACCCTGTATCATTTTTTCAGGATTATACCCCCATTTCATTTTTTGAAATTACGAAACCTCAGAATAGTGAAACCCATTTTACTTTTGGAATTATGGACCAGAGGAATGCAACAAATGAGCAGAATTGTGAAGTCCTGGCATATTCATGGTTTGATGGTTTGTTTTAACTGACTGCTAAGAAAGCATGTGTATGCTTGTAAGTAAGCAACCAGGGGACTGAAGGCTGTAAGTCCTCTCCGAGGGACTTGGTAATAAGGATTAATGCCTTACCAAAGGGCACTAGAGCATGGAATTGGTTTCGAAATTGGGAACAATGCTTAGCACTGAGCTATTGCGGTTCCTCCTATGGTAAAATTCTGGTTCGGTATCACAAACCTTTGGATTTATGAACCTTCAGAAAAACAAGCTAGTGTCTCCTTTGGGCATGGCAGTATGCACACACACACACTGATCAAGCATAAACGCCATATAGAACTACTCCTATAATAAGAACAAAGGCACATGTGACGTTGAGAATAATCTTATCTCTCTTGGTCTGAACAATCTTTGCCATCTGTAAGGACTCCCGAGCTTTAAGCTGAACGCTGCTCGTGGACTCCCGATTGGAAAGGCCACAGAACCAATTAAAAGATCTATGCCACCAGCTCTCATCTTCATCTGAACCTTTGAAATAAAACAAAAACAGGAGAAAAGTTGAGTTCCATCCATGTACAAGTGTACATCAATTACACTCTTACTGGAAAAAGTACCAATGTGAAACCATAATTTTTGGGATGAAAAGAGATCAAAAAATGAATAAAATAAACATAAAACGGGATGGGAAAATGATGAAATCAGATAATTGTGAGAAAAAAAAATGTCTTTCTGCAAAACATTTCAACGATTTGCCAAAAATGTTCCATTTACTGGTACTTTGTACATGTATTTTCTTTTTGAGTGGCAATCCTAACGTACTGGATAAAAAGTGCAATAATCTATTAGAATATGTTAGGAAAATCTGGAAGAGTTTGATGCAAAGTGATTATATTTATGTTTCAGGATTCTAACCTTGAGAGTCATTCTTGTCTTGTGGGTCGATCTCATGTCCTGCTTCATCATCAAGCTCTAAAGTTGCATACTTTTCCTTGGTGCGTGGACCGCCATCATCCTGCTGCTCCTCCTCCTCCGTGCCTGCTTGGTAAGCCATGATATCCCCTCTTTCAGCTTTGCTAAACCTTGTCCAGAACGTCATACGATACAGCTGAATAATATCAACCAAGAATACAAAGCACCTTTCAATTCATATAACCTGAAATGCTTAAATGTTCAAACTGGTATCACTAATTTACAATTCTTGAATGGAATTCTTCATGTATGTTTGTTTTTATTCATCTTGATTCAATCTACAATGATGTGAATCGGATAATATTTACATGTATGAATATGCTTTAGAGTTCCAGTGGCACAAAATGCTGTTGCAAGGGATTTCCGGAGTAGTCTAGTTTGAGATGGGTTTTAGAACAGGAGTGGACTGGTTTGGGATGGGTTGTAGAACAGGAGTGGTCTGGTTTGAAATGGGTTTTAAAACAGGAGTGGACTGGTTTGAGATAGGTTTTTAGAACAGGAGTGGACTGGTTTGGGATGGGTTTTAGAACAGGAGTGGTCTACAACCCAATGACATGGGTTTCAAAACAGGAGTGGTCTACAACCCAATGAGATGGGTTTCAAAATAGGAGTGGTCTACAACCCAATGAGACGAGTTTTAAAACATGAGTGGTCTACAACCCAATGACATGATTTTAAAACAGGAGTGGTCTACAACCCAATGAGATGGGTTTCAAAATAGGAGTGGTTTAC
This sequence comes from Strongylocentrotus droebachiensis, assembly GCA_035222895.1. NCBI lineage: Eukaryota > Metazoa > Echinodermata > Echinoidea > Camarodonta > Strongylocentrotidae > Strongylocentrotus > Strongylocentrotus droebachiensis. The sequence goes on from JAVYIG010007482.1 coordinate 86,206, forward strand.
AACCCAATGAGATGGGTTTTTAAAACAGGAGTGGTCTTCAACCCAATAAGATGGGTTATAAAACAGGAGTGGTCTACAACCCAATGAGATGGGATTCAAAACAGGAGTGGTCTACAACCCAATGACATGGGTTTCAAAACAGGAGTGGTCTACAACCCAATGAGATGGGTTTCAAAATAGGAGTGGTTTACAACCCAATGAGATGGGTTTCAAAACAGGAGTGGTCTTCAACCCAATAAGATGGGTTATAAAACAGGAGTGGTCTACAACCCAATGAGATGGGATTCAAAACAGGAGTGGTCTACAACCCAATGGGTTTTAAAACAGGAGTGGTCTACAACCCAATAAGATGGGTTTTAAAACAGGAGTGGTCTACAACCCAATGAGATGGGATTTAAAACAGGAGTGGTATACAACCCGATGAGATGGGTTTCAAAACAGGAGTGGTCTTCAACCCAATAAGATGGGTTATAAAACAGGAGTGGTCTACAACCCAATGAGATGGGATTCAAAACAGGAGTGGTCTACAACCCAATGAGATGGGTTTTAGAACAGGAGTGGTCTACAACCAAACGAGAGGAGTTTTAAAACAGGAGTGGTCTACAACCCAATGGGTTTTAAAATAGGAGTGGTCTACAACCCAATGGGTTATAAAACAGGAGTGGTCTACAACCCAATGACGTGGGTTTTAAAACAGGAGCGCTCTACAACCCAATGAGACGAGTTTTAAAACAGGAGTGGTTTACAACCCAATGACGTGGGTTTTAAAACAGGAGTGGTTTACAACCCAATGACGTGGGTTCTCAAACAGGAGTGGTTTACAACCCAATGAGATGAGTTTTAAAACAGGATTGGTCTGCTTTGAGATGGGTTTTAGAACAGGAGTCATTTGGTTTGAGATTGGTTGTGATATAAAAACTGAAAGGCTTACATATTTCTTTGGTATAGGTTTAGTGAAGAGACTGATAATGATGACAGTCAGCATAGTCCATAGATAGAGGAATAGAGCAAAGTACATGTAGTGAATAAGTATATGTTTGATGACGTCAGGTCTATGATCCTCCTCTCCACAAACAGGTGGTAGGTAGATGAAGTCCAGCACCATACGTATTAAACCAATGATGAAGGCACTCGTTAATCCCCAGAAGGCACCTGCTTCGTTGATGCGTTCCCATAGCAATGCAACAGTGAACAGACCTGCGGAACAACAACAAAACAAAAACATTGTGGTTACGATTATGTAAACATCTGCAATGCAGATCAAAATTTAAGAAAGAGAAACAAAAACAAAACGAAAAACAAAAATAGGAGAAACTGCATGATGCTGCAATGAAAAAATTCTGCTATTTCATGAAGATCCTCCATAAATAACTCTGTAGTTGCACAAAAAGATGCGTTCAGAACGCAAATTGCATAATAGTTAGCGATGTTAACTTACTCAAGTTCCATTTTGACATATCTGATTTAAATTTAGCTAACATTCAGCCTCTTTGTATTATTACCAGCTCCACATTCTGATTTTTAACAATTAGGCAGTTTGGGCTCCAGACCCACCAAATTTCCAATAGGAGAGAACGGCCAATCTGCTATGATCTGGGCACTGTTTCATAAATTTTCTTTATCAATGACAAGTTACAATAACTGTTATAAGCTACTGACATCACATTGGCCTTAGATTGGCTGAGAGCAAATTTGTTATAGAAATTTAGCATTAGTTATTGATAACTAGTCCAACTAGTGTCTCTCATTCTTTTTCATTTCCCTTTTTTCATTAAAAAAAAAATTCAAGATTTCTCTTATCTAGTCACATCAGCATTCAGAACATCAAAGAATTTTCTTTTAGAACCTATTCTTGCTTACCTAAATTAAATTGAATTAATGGGATCTTGAAACAACAGCCATTCAACTACCCCAAAAATAACTAAATATTGGTGATGTAACTTGAAAATTGGTTCTTTCTTCATAATCGGTGGAAAAATTACCTGTTTTGGTATTAACTCTTATCCTGCCACAGGGCTTATCCCCATTGTGCCAAGCCACAAATCCCCCAGTGCAAAATTTATAACAAGATAATCGGATTAACGCGATGTTACTACCAATAGCGCGTGCAAAACACTAGCCACAGTCCAAAAGGCATGACCAATAACTTCTATTTCAAATGCGTGCACGCATGCAAGAAGCAGAGTAACAGTAGCTTGCTCGCGTGTAGAAAGCACTATAACAATAGCGTGCATGCAGCATTATAGCAGGCTATGAGTTAAAGCTTTCACTTGCTGTGATGCAAGCTTCACAAGATGGATAAGGAAGGCAATACTTATACGACCGAACGTGACAATCTAATGAACAGAGAGCTAGGACAATATACTCTTTCTTCAATGTGATTATGTCCAATCCCATTCTACCACATTGTCGCACTGCATCAGCAACAGCGCTAGCTAAGACAAATGCCTAAAGAAGCTTCCAGCACACTGAGTGAAAGCTTATTGAAACGGGTCATTTTTCCACCGATTGTGAAGAAAGTACTATTTTACAACATACAACTACTAACACGAGGTGAATAGAATGAAAAGCGTTACTGACCGGCGATGGATGGAGCAATATAAGCCGTGATCTGCTGGATGTAATGGAAGAGCTGTCCACCTTCTCCTCTCATCACTATAGGAACCCAGAGTACACTGATACCAACCAGAACGACCACAAATACCCTGGAAACAAAATGTGTCACTTCATTCATTATTCCATTCTAGGATTAATATGCCCTATTAAAGTAGTATATCTTTTCAAAATGAACAAATCTTTGTTCATTATTTGGTATGTGCCCGAGTGAGATGATTTTTTTGTATTATTTAGCTGAGATAATGTGAAGCTGTGCTTTGATAACGAGTAAAAATGGTAGCGAATTTCATCTCGACTGTTTGCAAATGAAAATAATGCAGAACAGACGTGAAATTTCACCAAAATAATGAACAAAAATGTGTTCATTCGTTAATTTTGAAAAGATATACTGTCCCTAGTCCTTGTGCAGTACATACAAGTGTTGTAAAACTATTACCCTGGTATTGAATTGTGCAGAATTACTTGTAAAACATGTAAAACATAATTATAATCCCAATAACCATCTATAATTGTTTTAATGTGTATATACACTGTATTGCTCTTTTATTGATAACATATTAAAAGGTCCATTTGGAAGTTGGATTGAATAAATAGAGAAAAATAAAACAAACAAAACAGTGAAAGTTTTTTTTTAAATCGGTTAAAAATGAGAAAGATATGGAATTTCAAAGTTTCGCATAATTTCTTAAACAGTGATACATGTATGTAAATTTGTAATTCGATGATGTCATCCCCTCAGTTTTTCTCTATCCATTATGTACATAAAATTAACAAAATATTAATTTTCTGATCAGGGAATGTAAAAATGGCTTGAATCCTCATGGAACATGTGCAAAATCACCATTACTGCAAGTTATTGTACTAAAAAGGAAAAGTTGTATGTGTTTTTTCAAAAAAGGAGAGAAGAACTTTAAATTTCAAACTGAACCGATCAAGCCTAGACTGGTCCAGGAAGTGAGTGAGAAAGGGGTCTAAGTAAAGATTTACCGTCCCACAATCATGAGTTCAAGCTCGTATTTCTTGTTTCGTTTCCTGCTTAGCCGAGTCATCTGGTGGTCGGTAGGAAACCTACGAACTATTCTCCAGATGTCCATAGTGAAGATCGTTGAACCGCTGTTAAAGATGGACGTCAATGAACTCATAAGAGCGCTCAGCATCACAGCCAACATTAGGCCACGAATGCCTGTATTAAAGGAACAATAGTAAAACCGATATTCCTATTAGTCAATTTGCAATCAGAGGCTCATAGTTCAGAACAAGGCATTCAAATCTACAATCACCTTTCTCAGCCAAGATGCGATATATATTTCATATGGAAATCTTTAAAGACAGGGTATTCTACTGACACTATTTTAGATTTAGTATATGCTGCTCACAATGTCTCCATGTGTCGACAGTCATGTCCCACAAGGCATCACCAATTGCATGATGCCAGCATGATGATGCTTGGGTACAAGAACTGGTAATCACTATTTCACTATTAAACATATACCAAATAAAAATAGATATCCCATGTAATATGCAAATGAGATAGAATATGGTAATGAATGATTAAATGTAGTAATGATAGCTTGACATACAAACCTGTTGGTAGTACATTCATAACAAGAAGAGGATAAGCAAGGTTTGAGCAGCCATCCTTAGAGCCACAAATCTCCTCACAATTAGTGGTGCAGGCTACAATATCTAGAGAAAAAACAGAAATGACATTTGGACATTCGTAAACCCACTTCAAATTTTGGTTACTTCAAGGGCATGCACAAAGGTCCACATACTTTGGCATATATGGTGTATTATATCCTGCATCAAAAATTTGTTGGCTTTTGATTGGTTGAGAGCTCGTCACATGACCAGAAATATTTGACCTATTTTTAGAAAGTACTATATGAGAGTACTATTTTGGTTTACTATTTGGGAGTTGAAAAATTTTTTTTTTTTTTTTTTTTTTTTAATTGATTCAATTTTTTTTTTCAAATCTTAATTTAATGAAAACAAAATATTTTAAATCTTTTTAAATAAAAATTGACATTTTTTTTGTTCTAAATTTTTTTTTCCAAAAAATATTTTTTTTAAATATTTTTTTTAAATACATTTTTGATGCAGGATATAAAACAAATATACCATGCCTTCTATTCGAATTACTGGTTAAACTATGGGCCTCGGTGACTTTGGAGTCACCTCTTGCGCATAGTTTTAACCAGAACCTCTCAAGGCAGTGCATGTATATTTGTATATTATTATCTGCCAATCTTACTATAAATGAGAATATTATTAATTAGAGAATACATCATATGGTCAACATTCCAAGAGAAGATTACACCTTTTTTTTAAAGTAGGTCAGGGATCAATTTACCAGGAAAGACAATGCAATCTCTCCTTGAGAGTAGATAATGTAATCAACTTCCATAAACGAGAATGCAGTCAATTTGAGAGTAGAAACAGAAGCGTAATCAATTTCCAGCAAAGATAATACAATCACTTTGAGAGTAAATTAATAGTGCAATCCCCTATTAGGAAAGAGAATGCAATCACTTTGAGAGTAAATGGTGTAATCAACTTCCGAGAAAAAGAATGCAATCACTTTGAGAGTCTGTAATCAACTTCCTGATAATAAAATACATTCACTTTGAGAGCATTTAGGGTTACAACTAAACTCTTGTCCTTTACCACATAATTATTGCCCTTTTGACTCTGAATTCACCATGCTATGGGGAGGGTGTCATGTGATAAAATTATCAATGAAGGGAATGCAGTCATCCAGAAAGTCATATGATCAACTTACATGTAGCAGGGAAGTCATGTGATCAAATTTAAGGGAAGTCATATGTGATCAACTTACCAGGGAAGTCATGTGATTATATTTAAGGGAAGTCATATGTGATCAACTTACCAAGGAAGTCATGTAATCATCTTACCAGTGAAGTCATGTGATCATATTTAAGGGAAGTCATATGTGATCATCTTACCAGTGAAGTCATGTGATCAAATTTAAGGGAAGTCATATGTGATCAACTTACCAAGGAAGTCATGTAATCATCTTACCAGTGAAGTCATGTGATCATATTTAAGGGAAGTCATATGTGATCATCTTACCAGTGAAGTCATGTGATCAAATTTAAGGGAAGTCATATGTGATCATCTTACCTGGGAAGTCATGTGATCATATTTAAGGGAAGTCATATGTGATCAACTTACCATGGAAGTCATGTGATTAACTAACTAGGGAGTAATGTGATCAATTTACCATGGAAGTCATGTGATCAACTTACCACGAAAGTCATGTGAGCAACTTACCAGGGAAGTCATGTGATCAACTTACCAGAGAAGTAATTACGTGATCAAGTTACCATATGGAAGTCATGTGATCAACTTACCATATGGAAGTCATGTGATAAACTTACCATGGAAATCATGTGATCAACTTACCAGGGAAGTCATGTGATCAAATTATCAGAGAAGTCATGTGATCAACTTACCATGGAAGTCATGTGATTTACTAACTAGGGAATCATGTGATCAATTTACCAGAGAAGAGAATAAAATACTTTTGAAAGCACATCATTATCATGTGATCAACTTACCTGGGAAAAGAATACGTGCAATCATTCCTGGCATCACAATAAAGAAGATTGGTGTGATTTTAAGCAAGCCACCAAACAGTGTCCCTCCTTGGCCATGCGACAGGTTCTTAGCTGCGAGAGCTCTCTGTACCATCACCTAGATAACAGTCACAATGAAGACAAATTTGGTCAAATCCAAATCAGCATCTGACACTTCCCTTTGAAAATGGTGTGAAATATGTCACGTGTAACATCAATCAAACTCTGATTTACAATTGAGAAATAATTGGACTGAAAATATGTTCATTAGTTATAGGACGTCGTTTGCTTACGCAGGCTTGGTCCCTAATGTGACGTTATCAAAACTTGATTATGTTACTTATAATGTTAAGTTAGTCATTTTAGTAGTTATAAGATTTGTGTATTCTCTATGTTGATTTCTTTTAGTGATTATATTTCTCAAATTGTCATTCATGCTTGTACAGCGCATAGAGAAATAGACCGTTTATTATGGGCTTTATAAATATTGTATTATTATTGTTATGATTTCTCTTTCTCTCTTTCACATAATATATTTCTGTATCAGGACAATTACCCCCCATAAGAACAACCAAGGACAACCACCCCGAGGACATTTACCCCCCCCCCCCATCCCTAAACAATTACACCCTAGGACAATACTAGGACAATAACCCCCCTCCCCCTGTTCATTAAAAGGGGAAGTCTACTACCCTGATAATAAGTTGGTTTTTAAAGCATAATTTTCTTTCGAGGAGTAATTTTCCTCAGGGGTAATTGTCTTAGGGGGTAATTGTCCTGGGGGGTGGATGGTTGTCCTCGAGGGGTATTTCCTGGAGTGATTTCCTTAGGGGCTAATTGTCCTGCTGATAATTGGCCGGGGGAGGGTGGGGGTGATTGTCCAGAGGAAATTGCCCTAGAACCATATATTTCCCACATCCCTCTCAAGTGCCAAATGTGACACGTACCCCCTGTATTCACTCCCAACCGATATGCCATTATTAGACAAACGTTATTATCATGTGCATACACAATGCTCAATAATTTTTTTTTAATGGATCTACTAATGGTCTCAAGTAAAAACATAATTGGGGGAAATAACAAGCTTAACCTACATTTATGATGAAGGTCAGATTGTGCATTAACTGCAAAATCAACATGATAGCCTGTCACCTGATTAAACATGTTTGACAGTTTTCAGTCTGCTGTGAAAAATGATACATGAATTTGAACACATTGAACCCGCCAGAATAAAAATAAAACAGACCTGATCAGTAGCCAAGTACCAGAGAGAAGCTGCGGACTGTCCAAAGACGAACCCAGGCCATGGAAGGTCCGAGGTTACGGGGTCACGGAAGAGATGAAAGTAATCATCTCTAGGGAGACCGCAAGAATTGTTTGACATGATGGTATCATTGGCGATGGCTTGGGCATACAGGGGTTCAAGATTCTGGTAACCACCGATTGCCTGAAAACCTTGAGAGAAATAATAGTGTCAATACACAGTTAACAACTAAAGTATACATGTATACCCATAATATTTAAGGTAGTATATAGTCAAACCTGTCTATTAAGGCCACCTACAGGAATTAAACACAAACGGTGGCCTCTGTAGACAGGTGGCCTTTCTAGACAGCTTCAACACACATTTCCTTCTAGAGGGAGACAATACAGGTGACCATTATAGACCGGTTGCTTTTATAGAGAGGTGGCCACTAAGATATGTATGACTGAACTTGATTCTAATATTTTCAATAAAGATCAAGTATCTCTATCAAAATCGACCAGAGTAACAGAATTTACTCCAAATACAAAGCCCAAAGGTCTCTATTAAAAGCACCATCCTGCAGAGATCTGTACTTACTCTCAATACAAAGCCAGAGTGCCCCTGTCAACATGACCATAGCCTGTAAAGTATCTGTAAAGATGACAGCAGCCAGTCCCCCTGTCACTGTATAAACTGATGTAATAGCAAGTAGAGAGAAGATGGCCACATAGAGGTTCCATCCAAGGGCTTGCTGGATGAACAAAGCTCCAGAGTACAGATCAACCTAAAGACACAAGAATAACACATCACACCAAGTCAAGTCTCTCACACAGTCCAATATCCAGACATACATATGTGCTAAAACCTGCTACTGTGGTAGATTTGTTCAAACTGTCAAAGGAGGAGTCCATCCTAATATCAAATTGTTTTTGAAAGAAGCAGACAAATTAGAGAAACAGGTCAGTGAAAGTTTGAGAAAAAACAATTAAAAGTAAGAAAGTTATGAATTTTTCGAAGGTGCGATCACTCAAACACAAAATGGCAACTCAGTGACCTATATTGCGATGTCTCCTCCCAATTTGCCCTGTATTTAAACATTTACTTAAAAAAAAAAAATGTTTTACCTTAAATTTCTGACAGATAGTGTTCTTACTGATGTCTTTGTAAAGACGAAAGTGCATTAAATCTGAAAGCACAGCAATGGAAGATAGTGTTTTTACCAGTGGCGTACGCAGGATTTTGTCAAGGTTTTTTTTTTTTTAAATCGGGCCCAAAATGTCGTAACGACTCAGCCAGCCGCTGAATAAGGGGGGGGGGTAAGCGGACACGTTTTTGTTTTGTTTTGGAGTCCCAAGAAAATCGGGTAAGGTAACCTTTTTTAGGTCAGCCGTGGCATAATTTTTTTTTTAATAACAAAAAAAAAATCAAGGGGGGGGGGTTTCCCCAAAAACATACACAAAACATACACATAAAAAAAACTCAAGGGGGGGGGTTAACCCCAACCCCCCCCCCCCCCCCCTGCGTACGCGCCTTGTTCTTACTGATGTCTTTGTAAAGACAAAAGGGCATTAAATCTGAAAGCACAGCAATGGAAGAAAGTGTTCTTACTGATGTCTTTGTAAAGACAAAAGGGCATTAAATCTGAAAGCACAGCAATGGAATACTGTGTTCTTACCGATATCTTGGTGAAGATGTATAAGATAAGTGAGACAACAGCAATGTACATTCTGACCCTCCTGCCTCCAAACCTCTTCTGTAGATACTCAGGCATGGTATAGATACCAGAAGCAAGGTATACTGGTAGAAAGATCCATCCCAGCACTTGAAGCAAGAAAAGGGCCTGCAACAAAATAACACATCATAACATTGATCAGGCATCTTGTGTGTAGTATTAAATCGTCGCTGTTTTCACGAAGTGACGGTAGCAAAAAAAAATTGCATTCACTTTGCGTTACGATTTTCCTCACTACCGTCACTTCGTGAAAACAAGGACGAAATATCACACTGTTTTGGTTAACGTGTACCATTCACCTGAAAATACAATGTATTTATGGCTAGAATATATAAAATTAACCCTTACCTGCTATTCTATAGTTCAGAAGTCAAAGGATAGCATAAAACTCTGCAAAGTGATGGGCTGATTTTTTAGTGCTGGAGGGAAATTTTGTCATAGCTCGAAGGACCTTTAACAAATATTGAATTATGAGAAATCAAAGTTTTGAACTGTGCTATCAAAGTATTTTGCTAATGTACTGTTCCATCAAGAAACAACCTAGACCTAGCTAACTGGGGTATAAGACCTTTAGAACACAAAAACATAAAAGTTGCAATTTTTGATCTATTTTATCATACAGACTGCGTAATTGTAAGTTATGCAGTATGACTTCAGTAGATCTAGGCATTGAATTGGAAGATATACTGGAAGAAGAAGACTTACATTGAACTCAAAGGCTCCCACACCCAGGCCTGATAATGCTCCAGACCCTGCCAGTCCTATGAAGTGCTCACTCCCGATGTTACTTGCAAACAAGGAAGCTCCTACCTGTACCCAAAAAATAAAGAGAATACATAAATACTCCACCTGACTCTGTTAGTCATATAAAGTGCTCACTATCGATGTTACTTGCAAACAAGGAATGTCACTTGATATGACTTCAAATTTGATTCAATCTTCATGAAAATATATAGTAAGGTAGCTCAGCAAAATTTAGTGTCATGCAAAGAGACAAAGCAAATAAGATAATAGTTAGTAAAGTGTGTTAATTACAAGTTTTTTTTGGACATATTCTGGTATCTGAATAAAATTCTAGCTAACGTAAGCCGAACGAGCTGCTTCTACATGAATCGCTGTGTGATAAAACTATGATTTTCAACAATTGTACTGATTGCATTCCGGAAGCGTCTTTTAATGCCACTACATTTTGCTGAACTACCTAAGAGCAGATCCTTTGGATCGTACTGAATTTTACAATATTACTGATGATTGATCGTTACATTTTCATATGGAAATCAAACATTAGAAGGGCTTCACACGCTTATTAGGGACAAGGTTCAGCTTTGGTTTGGCACTTTGGCTGGGAAGGTAAAAAGCTGGGGCTGGAGCAATCATTCTATTTTATTTGCAGTTATACTCATCCATCCGAAATGTCTTACAACATACATTGTAGGTACCAAAAATGGGCTTTCAAAAGGTCTACCAATCAAGAATTCTCTTAGGACTGTATTCAAAATCTATTAAAGATACTAATGTTAAGATACACGTATGTGCCTGCACATTCTACAAATAGGCCCTCAAGTGAGATCAGAAGTCAAAATAGCCCGGCCGAGGCTAAGGAGAACGGTGGGAACCAGAGATAGTTAAGATTTCGAGGATAGTCCAGGATTTCGAGTGAGAACAGCGTGGATTTTCTTAGCCTGGGTAAGGTAATGTCAATAGTAGGGAGCCAAGAAAACCGAGTGTGAAAAGGTGGGAAAATAGTATAGGGCGAAGGATAGTACAGTGCTACGAAAACCGAGTGTGAAAAGCATATAACTAAAACAGCTGAAGACAGAAAGTGATGGAGAACCTGTGTCTCAAGGGCAATGTCATTGCCGCCCTCACAGCCCCAAGCTCTGGCTCATAGATAGATACATGTAGATCTATAACAAAGGCATTGGTAAAGGCATAAATCACAGTCCAACAAATGAACATTTTCTGTATAGTATTCTTGATATTTTATTGGCATCTGTGATCACTTCTTAATGAACTAAAAAAACACTTGGGGTTCATGCCCTGTTTTGGTTCGATTGCACTCATGGAAGTGGTTTCTTTTCCGACCTTATATAGTCATATCCTACAGGATGTTCGCATTGTTATTGTTAAACCAGAGATCATAAGAGAAATAAACCTATAACTTCACATTAACGTAAATAACAAGAAAAGCTGTTTTCATTGTACAGAAAAAGAACAAAACGTTTGAACTCTAATATAGGCAGAAATTAGTCAGGCTAGAGAATGCCAATTCGGACTGTCCATGTTTTGTCGAGAAAGAGGTAACATTTTCTTTCTGAGACAGGATTGCCTCTTTATCAAGTTATCTTCTGCCCAGCTCAGAGGTTGATTGCAACATTTTCACACATCCACACATCTCTGTTGTTGCCATCCTAGTACACTTTTGCAGTGTCATTCCACTCCCTTGCAAGTTGGTTCTTGGTCTGGTACCTTATACTTTTTCTTCCAATAAATCTTTCAAGAGACTTGGATGTCTTAATGTGGCCAAAGTATTTCACTTTTCTTTCTTTAACCATTCCTGTGGGATATTTTGTTTAAGCCCTGCCATATGCAGTATTCCTCTCTAGGTATATATCGATATAGATATAGATATCTTTCCATGATATTCTCATCAATTATTGTCCTGTATACACCCGATTTTCAAATGATGTGATATACATGTAGGATTGTAGTCTACTTATTCAGTCACATGATTACATAAGTAAAACAAAAGCACTGAGACATTAGTCTCACTTCGTTTGTTTAAAGAGACTTTACTACACCACGCTTTAAACAAAGTGTCAGGATTAACTGTTAATAGTGGAATACACATTCATTAAGTTTCATTATGCTATGTCCTTTTTCCCCATTTTTTCTTTTATTAATAATAATAATAATGTTGTGTGGTGGGTTGGAACGAGATACCCGGGAAGGACCATGTTAGGGAGCTCATGGACACCAGATCTTTGCTTCCTGTCTTTATTGAAGTTTGCTTACATGTATGAACGACCCCAAAGTCAAAAGCCTACTGGTGATCAGCAAACAATGACACGTCCAGAATCCGCAGGAAACCAGGACATCTTGACGTCTGACACAGGTCAAGATGTCCAGAACACGCAGGAAATCAGGACATCTTGACGTCTGACACAGGTCAAGATGTCCAGAACCCGCAGGAAACCAGGACATATTGACGTCTGACACATGTCAAGATGTCCAGAACCCTTAGGAAACCAGGACATCTTGACGTCTGACACAGGTCAAGATGTCCAGAACCCGCAGGAAATCAGGACATCTTGACGTCTGACACAGGTCAAGATGTCCAGAACCCGCAGGAAACCAGGACATATTGACGTCTGACACAGGTCAAGATGTCCAGAACCCGCAGGAAACCAGGACATCTTGACGCCTGACACAGGTCAAGATGTCCAGAACCCGCAGGAAACTAGGACATCTTGACGCCTGACACAGGTCAAGATGTCCAGAACCCGCAGGAAACTAGGACATCTTGACGTCTGACACAGGTCAAGATGTCCAGAACCCGCAGGAAACCAGGACATCTTGACATCTGACACAGGTCAAGATGTCCAGAACCCGCAGGAAATCAGGATATCTTGACGTCTGACACAGGTCAAGATGTCCAGAACCCACAGGAAACCAGGATATCTTGACGCCTGACACAGGTCAAGATGTCCAGAACCCGCAGGAAACCAGGATATCTTGACGTCTGACACAGGTCAAGACGTCCAGAACCCGCAGGAAACCAGGATATCTTGACGTCTGACACAGGTCAAGATGTCCAGAACCCGCAGGAAATCAGGATATCTTGACGCCTGACACAGGTCAAGACGTCCAGAACCTGCAGGAAACCAGGACATCTTGACGCCTGACACAGGTCAAGATGTCCAGAACCCGCAGGAAACCATGACATCTTGACGTCTGACACAGGTCAAGATGTCCAGAACCCGAAGGAAACCAGGACATCTTGACGCCTGACACAGGTCAAGATAGTTTAGATAGATAGTTTATTGGTTTCCACAATATCTCATTTTACAAAGAGTGTAACAACATATTGAAAATGATTATTTTATACATGTACATACAATACCGGTATACACTATTTAGAATATTGTCCATTAAGTTTAACTTAAGAGATAAAGTGGCGGAGCCTATGGAAAAGCAGAGCTTGTTGTGGAAAGGCTCCTTAAACTAAAAATGACATAATTAACTAAAGTAAAGTTTATAAAATACAAATACACGCTAAAACAGGGAAAGGGAGATTACAGGGATACATGAACCGATACTCACAATTAACTACAAAAGACAAGGAAAGGGGAAGGGAATATATCTGCAGCTTATTGAAACAATATTACAATATAGTTTGTTCTCGATATGAGTATATTATAAACCTAGTTGGTATGGTCATACCGTTAGTTACTCATTGTAATGAACAAAATTATACAGTTTGGAGACAAGAATAGTCAGGAATCAGGAATGACAATATGTATTCAAATAATAACTTTTCAATTTTCTTCTGAATACATGTACACTTACAGACCTTTTAATCACCGAATCGAGAGAATTCCAAAACTTAGGACCTGTATATATTAAGGTGTTTTGAGCAAAGCTTGTTCTCGTTCTAGGAAGGTGATAGGAAAACGCCTGTCGGGTAGAATATTCGTAGACTTGATTTATTTTCTTAAACAAATAAGATAGTGCCTGGGGCAGTTCGTTGTTATCCAGAACCCGCAGGAAACCAGGGCATCTTGACGCCTGACACAGGTCTAGATGTCCAGAACCCGCAGGAAACCAGGACATCTTGACGTCTGACACAGGTCAAGATGTCCAGAACCCGCAGGAAACCAGGACATCTTGACGTCTGACACAGGTCAAGATGTCCAGAACCCGCAGGAAACCAGGACATATTGACGTCTGACACAGGTCAAGATGTCCAGAACCCGCAGGAAATCAGGACATCTTGACGTCTGACACAGGTCAAGATGTCCAGAACCCGCAGGAAATCAGGACATCTTGATGTCTGACACAGGTCAAGATGTCCAGAACTCGCAGGAAACCAGGACATCTTGACGTCTGACACAGGTCAAGATGTCCAGAACCCGCAGGAAATCAGGATATCTTGACGCCTGACACAGGTCAAGACGTCCAGAACCTGCAGGAAACCAGGACATCTTGACGCCTGACACAGGTCAAGATGTCCAGAACCCGCAGGAAACCATGACATCTTGACGTCTGACACAGGTCAAGATGTCCAGAACCCGAAGGAAACCAGGACATCTTGACGCCTGACACAGGTCAAGATAGTTTAGATAGATAGTTTATTGGTTTCCACAATATCTCATTTTACAAAGAGTGTAACAACATATTGAAAATGATTATTTTATACATGTACATACAATACCGGTATACACTATTTAGAATATTGTCCATTAAGTTTAACTTAAGAGATAAAGTGGCGGAGCCTATGGAAAAGCAGAGCTTGTTGTGGAAAGGCTCCTTAAACTAAAAATGACATAATTAACTAAAGTAAAGTTTATAAAATACAAATACACGCTAAAACAGGGAAAGGGAGATTACAGGGATACATGAACCGATACTCACAATTAACTACAAAAGACAAGGAAAGGGGAAGGGAATATATCTGCAGCTTATTGAAACAATATTACAATATAGTTTGTTCTCGATATGAGTATATTATAAACCTAGTTGGTATGGTCATACCGTTAGTTACTCATTGTAATGAACACAATTATACAGTTTGGAGACAAGAATAGTCAGGAATCAGGAATGACAATATGTATTCAAATAATAACTTTTCAATTTTCTTCTGAATACATGTACACTTACAGACCTTTTAATCACCGAATCGAGAGAATTCCAAAACTTAGGACCTGTATATATTAAGGTGTTTTGAGCAAAGCTTGTTCTCGTTCTAGGAAGGTGATAGGAAAACGCCTGTCGGGTAGAATATTCGTAGACTTGATTTATTTTCTTAAACAAATAAGATAGTGCCTGGGGCAGTTCGTTGTTATCCAGAACCCGCAGGAAACCAGGGCATCTTGACGCCTGACACAGGTCTAGATGTCCAGAACCCGCAGGAAAC